>CAJVPK010001121.1:0-15046 GCA_910592015.1 Diversispora eburnea | reverse complement strand
GAAATAGCATGACAATTTTTATTAGTGCGCTTAACAGGTTATAGGGCTTTGAACTCTTCACTATCTCCGTAATCGCCGAGATCTATGCATGTTCCATCTTCTGACCTCCCTAGTGTAACTTTTTAAGCAATATAAAGGATCTGATTCACCAAAAACAGAGACGAAATAAATTTTCATTTTCTCTATCTTTCTACATACGACGCAGTGCATAAAACCAGATTTCAACGCCATAAACCAATATAAAAGTAATATCATGTCTTCAGAACCAGCCTCACCCTCAAGCATATCATCTGGCGAAGAAGCAATAACCCGCACCATGGCGGATGTAATTAAAGATTATGATACTGACGAGCTAATCGATTATTTGCGAAGAAGAAATTTAAAATTGGATGAAGATGACTTTGAAATTCTCCGTAAAGAAAAAATTTCTGGTCCCGCCTTTCTTGAAACAACAAAAGATGAATTCCGCAATTATGGCATGAAAGGAGGGCCAACAACAGTATTAACAAAATTTATTGCGGATATCAAAGAACAAAAACTACGATCTTTTTCGTCTTACAAGACTGTAGAAGAGTTAAAAGAGCTACTCCGCGATTATAAAGTTAATGGCGACAATATTACAAGTATAAAACAATTCAATCCAAGTAAGTTTTCTATAAACGAGTACATACCAGTTGATTTTTATTTTCTGGTTTATGTATCATATCGAGTATAACAAATATTTCTTCCCCAAAGTTTTCGAGAAAATTGATGACGACGACGAAGCCCTGAAACAATGTATTGCAGAAATTACATTACGACTTGCGCAAATAAAATCAATGACAGATGCTAACGAGGCGACACGTTGCACTTTTATCGAATCTATATTACACGCATCAATTGCCGTCGCAAGAAGACAAACCAATAAAGAAATAGACATCGAATATCAGAGAGATATTTCTGGTGAAGAAACATCTGGTCGGGTTGATTATGCAATAAGTGGAATAGAGGACCTCCTATGTATTACTGAAGGAAAACCACGAAACATAAAAATAGGATATCTTCAGGTATGCCTAAAATAAATCTGATTATTAGTATCGATATCACTATTGATATGCTTTTGTTTTTCAGAATATAAAGCAACTCGAAAGCTCCTTCCACACAAACAAAAAACGAACTGTGGATCAAGCATTTAATGACGATGGCTATGATTATCTCTACGGTATCGTTTCCACTGGGGTGGATTGGCATTTCATCATGTTTACATCGGACGGAATATACTGTACAAGTAAAACAGAATATCAAATAGATCTCACGAAAAAAGTACTTAGGGGTAGTCGTGAAAATTTGCGGGATAGCATAAAACAAATAATTGGCATAATCGTGGGGTTATTAAAAGATCGAGCAATGGCATGCGATGAACCTGAAAATAAAAGACGTCGCGTACAAGAAAAGATTGGAAAATAGATAGTTATTCTACTCCCTGTATTTTATGTGCCTTGGCACTAGCTCCGCTATTATGATATTATGTAACCGACACATCTGATAAATATTTTTTTTTCCGAAATAAACATGCGTTAAATGATTTTACACTCAAATATTAACACTTGCGAAGCCACGAATTAAAAATAACAAATTATATCTTTATTGATAGTCGTAGTAATATTATTTTTTTAAACAATGTAAAAGGCCGGCCTGTAAAATAATGAATAGATGGAGGTGTAGGTGGAGGCGAAGAGGGAGAAATAAAGCATTTTTGATCATGCCAGCCGGCCTTTTGAAAATTTGATATATGTAAAATACAAATGGCAAAATTAACTTTAGATATTGCTAAAGAAATTGCGTGTAATAGAGAAGGTGAATGTCTTTCTGAAAAATATATCAATAGTAAGGCTCTAATGCATTGGAAATGTGCTAACGATCATTTATGGTCTGCAAGCCTTAATTGCGTGAAAAATAGAAAAACATGGTGTCCGCGGTGTGCGGTCAAAAATCAGCGTACTCGAACGATTGAAGATATGAAGAAGTTTGCAATAAAAAAGGTAGGTCTTTGCCTTGCAACTGAGTATATTAATAGACGGGATCCTCTTGAATGGCAGTGTAGAGAAGGTCATAAATGGATGGCTTCAACGAAGGATATTCTTAAGGGAACTTGGTGTCGAAGGTGTATAAAACGTGTTATTCCAATACAAAAACATATTGCACCAGATACACGACGCCGAAAATGTAGTCATCGACGATTCAATATTGATATAGCAAACAGTATTGCACAAGAACGAGACGGTAAGTGCATTTCTACAGAATATGTTAATACAGATACTCCGATGCTTTGGAGATGTGCCAAAGGTCATGAATGGTCTACAACCCTTTATCGAATAAAAAATATGGGAAGATGGTGTCTACAATGTTCTGGAATTTTTCCTTGTGGTCTTATGGAAGCAAAGGAGATCGCTTACAGTAGAGGAGGTTTGTGTCTTTCTAAGGAATATATAAATACCCGTGTTCCTCTGCAATGGATGTGTAGTAAAGGCCATAAATGGTCTACAAGTTTTAATTGTATAAAATACTCTAAATCGTGGTGTCCATATTGCTTAAATAAGCAAGAAACCTTATGTCGTGAAGTCATAACTAATATTCTTGGCCCACCTTCTAGCATTCGCCGACCAGATTTCTTAAAAACATCTAAACATCCTCAAGGACTAGAACTTGACATCTACTATCCACAGTATGGATTTGCTATAGAAGTACAAGGTAAGCAACATGAGCAACATATAAAACATTTCCACAAAAATGAGGAAGACTTTGAGAAGCAATTAATACGTGATCAACTCAAGAACGAATTATGCGAAGAAAACTGGATCGTTTTAAGGTATGTTTGGTATTATGAAGACCCATATATAGTTATTCCAGAGCATCTTCGAGAATTGGGTCTTATTGAGTAAACTTAAAACTTTAAGCGGACACATTTGTAAAAGATTGAGATACATACGTATCCAACTATTTTTTAGATTAAAAAACACCCATCATTAATTATTCAAGAGAAATAATCAAAGCATTCGCAATTTGATTTTAAGCTGAATTGAATTATATACTTTATTCGGAAATTAATAGATCAACAATATCGAAAATATCAAGAATACATTTGTAATATTTGTAATTCACGACTTTTCATTTCAATTTTCTTTACATTCCCATGCAGAAACTGAATCCGGAACCCAAATCCAGTCCCGAATTTTTGGTACATTGGTACCATTGACTGATTCGGATAACTTTAATTTATTTATCACTCCCATTTGAATTTCTAGTTCACTCTGAAAATTAAGTATGAATGTTATATTGAAGCTCTTTTAAAATCTAATGGCATATTTAACATAATTTAAAATACTTACCACTAGAATGTGAAGAAGTTCAAAAACCTCCAAATAATCTGCTACATCATTGAATTCGAATGGTAATATTGCAGATTTGATCTGCAAAACTGAGTAAATATGCTTATTTGCAAGACATAGTTTACTAAATGTTATCCGGTCACCTAACAACATGTAAGATTTATATGTTTTAAAATAGTTAAAAGATCTAATATAGTGTACTAAATAAATTACCAATATTCTGTATCATGAATGTGTATAAAAATAAATTACCAATGCTTTGTATCATAAACGTGTATAAATGTTTTGACTCTTCTGCACTCTTATCCATGTGATTTCGTAGTATGGAAACAAGTCCAAATATGGCTTCTTTAAGAAGCTTTTCGCTATCTTCCTTTGCGTGTTTTAGATCTGAACTTTCAGGTCCACCCGAAACCTCAATAAAAAGAATTGCCTTGTTGCTTGAATTTCTTATTCCTAGACCATCAGCCTGATTTATAGTCAAATTAAAATCCGGATGTAGTTTTTTTATCTCTTTCATACAGTTTAATTCAATCTCTATCCAATGAAACTTAATTTCTTCGTATATCGACTGTATTGCTTTAAATATGGGAACTATTCTTTCTACTATATACGTACGTTCACCAACATTTCGTTTTAAGGGACCTCCTTTTGTTGTAAAATAACTAATTGAATCAATATAAATTAAAAGCATATTAGTAAACTCGGCATGTCAAAAAATACAAATTCATGTGTGAAATAATACACATACAAATCATATAAAATGAATTCACAAATTTCTCGAAATTTTTTATCCTTTTGACTTGCTTCAGAGGTTAAAGGTGTCATAATGGCTTTTTTAAACTCTTCTTTTGTTGACTAGAGTAAAGAAATTTTAATAAATACAATTTACTATCATTAACATCTAAAAGAAATTAATGATAACTTACTGATAAGATTTTTACAAGCCAATTGCGAATTATATTAGAAATATCTACTGATGCATTTGGTGCACGATTATCTTTTATGATCATTCCTTGATTATTTACATTCATTTTTATATGGTTTTGTAGATAAGTTACGGAATCCTTAAAAAGCACTGACTTTTGAGGAGTAATTTGTATATTAGCATTATCAATATTAGGCCTTGGTGATGGAGTTCTTGTAATTCGGGTGGTAGGGTTTGTAACTATCACAGTCGGTAATTGTTCTTGATTTGATGAATCTTGTGATATTGTTACATTGTTTGATATAGAATTTAAGGAACTGGCCTGAATTTGTGACAATTGAGTAATGGGTGGCGAATTAGTATTTAATTACAACCGCCAATAAAAAAAAATTAACCATACATCTCCGAGAAAATCTTATACTTACACTTCTGTTATCACGTTTCATTCTTATTTTTGATTTTGGTTGTTTTCCTTTATTGATCTTCCGCTAAAAATTACATGTAGTGTCTTTTAATATTGGTTTACATGTTTTCGTTTTTTATGATGGCATTAATAGTACTGCCTACCTTTTTTTGCTGATTATTTGAATCGGAGGAAGTAGGGCTGTTACTTGTTTCATACTAATAAATATATCACTTTGGTCAGATAAATGTATTGTAAATTAATTAATTCATTTAACATCAACTTACATCACTTCCATCATCCAATTCGCTCTGTTTTCTTTTATCCGACTCCTGCCGAAATTTGAATAGACGCCTTTTAATATTAATTTATATATCAACATTTGCATTGGCATATTACTTACATGATCCGAATCAGAAAAGTAAGTTTCACTCAAATTGTTATAATCAACAGGTGCAATATCTCCGAGTTTTCTCATAGAGCATTCTCCCTCCTAAAAGAAATCGCAAAAGGCAATGTATTCATAATCAGAAAATACATATTTCGGCTGTATGACTGAAGTAGAAAGATTAAAAGATATTTTTTGTTAAATAAATTTAAGTTATATACTAACCTTATCTGCATGCTTCCGATTTTGTTTCTATAAGAAAACAAGATAGAGTAAGTCAATTAGTATTCCTAATCAACATATTAGATCAAAATCATTCATACCATCCTCTCTTCGACATTGGTAAGCGCTACATCAATGACTTTAGTAGATCTGCGTATGAACTTGCAAGCTACTTCCGTCTATGAATTAAAACAATTTCAGTAAAAGAAAGTTATTAATGTAATATTTGGTATGAATTATAACAATTTCAGTAAAAGAAAGTTATTAACAAACCTCAGCATTATCAATCGACGTTTCATTCTCAATTTGTTGCCAAAATATGTGAACATCCTTAAATTTCGTTCGATGTCCCTAATACAGTTACAGAGGTAATTAATATTGATACATGTTATAAAGAAAGCTATTATAATTATAAGCGCAAAATAGTGCAGACAGATCACAACGGGAAACCACCGTAAAGCAGGTTGAACCCCCTGCCGTAGTTGTGAGAGTATGTACCCCTTCTCAGGACTGCAAATGAAACTCCTACTTCCACAATAATTGTGAAACATGACGGGAAACCACCATAAAGCGGGTTGAACCCCCCGCCGTAGCCATGGAAGTATGTTACCCCTTCTCGGGACTTCAGTAGCAAGCTTCACATCTGTCTACAACTCATGCATCAGAGAGGAGAGGGAAGATAAATGCTTGCCTCAAAAGTTTTTTGTAAACGGACAACGTTCTCTTTAGCTTCAGGTGTTCCATCTTTCACCAGCGACATCAAACAACGCCAGAGATTGCCAGATTCTTCCGGCGGTACTTATAAAAGTCTAGGAATCGAAACTTTTTAGGTGAAGTTTGTTTAAAATATTCCATGGTGAACGCGTTTGTCAATCTGCAACATGATTTATGTTGATAGAAAATACCACGTGATGATAAAAAAATATTAAGAACGGCAAAATTATATTGATTTTAACAGTTACGAAAATAATAACTTTATTTATAACAATATTTTAACAAAAAATACAATGTAAAGGCCGGCCAAAACATAACGAATAGATAGAAGTGTAGGGGCAAAGACGAAGAGGGAGAAATAAAGCATTTCGATCAATGCCTGCCAGGGATCCTAGGCCCTTTACATTGTAAAAAATGGCAGTTCCTTTCCCCACCCCACACTAGCTATCGTTATTATCATTATTATTATCATCTAAGATTATGTTACTATTACTTGAAAAATTATTTCTATTACTATTACTGTTACTACTGCTAATAAGAGAGTTATCTTTTTTCTTGTATTCTTTCTTGACCCAATTTGCGATTTTATCTAGTGATGTCATTTGCGGTACTCTCTGGTGGTGGTAAAAGATGGCGAGTGTAGCCGAACTGAGATCAATTTCTAAAGATAAGACAATATACATTTTTGTGGGGAAACGTTTCTCTCGTTTCCTTCTCTCATCGAATATAGCTGTAAATTCAACCCAGAGAAACTAAGTGCCAAGACACTAGCCTCGCTATATTTACTCAACTATATTAACATACTAGCTTCGCCATTTAGGGCAAGCATCTGCACAATCTTATTGATCCGAATATCCCGATAAGACAGAAACTCACACGTCAGAATTTGCAATTATTTTACAAACTTCTACTTCGGACTTCAGACCTCCATTCCGCTTCAATGTAATTTTGTTTTGTAAAGCTAAAATATCTTGTTTGAATTTTTGCGTAACTGGATCGATCGTGATAGGAATTTGAGTTGGGGCCGGGGCTGGGGATGCGTTTTTTCGAATGAATATAAGTAGAATTGCAAGGATGATATATACTGTTATGTTTTTCTGGGCGATTGTATAAAGCATCTCCATTGTTAAGATGTTCCGATTATATAGTTCGTAGATGGCGATTACAGCGATGAAAATCACAAATAAAAAAATATCGGAAATGTTGAGTTGCATTTTTTGCAGTTATTTATTTCGCAATTGATAAATTGATTAATTGACAGTTTGAATGAGGTGCGGTTGTTCAATGATGGCTTTAATGATTGTTTTGGCAACTTGATTTCTTACCTGAGACTCCAGCAATTTCGACATGTTTTTATAGATTAAAACCCAGCATTAACGATTCGTGGCATTGGTTCTTTACATCTCGTACTAAATCGAGGCAATAGATTATTAGCGACTACAATACATGACGACTTCGTACTATTTATGCACATCGGATGATCATTCACCTATAAAATCGTGTGCATACATCGCCGATAATTGACAATTTCCCATGTATCACTTGATATTTTTGTTTGTTACTTAATTTAGATGTAATACGGCCCTATTTCAGAATAAATGGGTTTCGATTCTCAACATGTATCACAGGCGGTGTACATGTAATGCAATACATAAAAATCCCAATAATCATGATCGATTATTTTAACGAAGCTAGTATGGTTGATATACACTATATATTTGATTAAAAAAAAAGAATTATCCAAATACATATGCACCAACTTGGATAAGGGATTTTGTTACCTCTTACAATAAGTAAAAGAAAAAATTCAAATTGAAAAAATTAAATATGGCAGATGGGTAGGCCGACTTGTTTTCCTATATTAGGTTAATATAATTTGTTAAACAAAAAATTATCATGTGGTATCACTTTATATAACTCGATAGCGAAGCTAGTGTCAAGACACATAATTATTTTTTCTTTTTTACCCTGTGGCACTGTTTTTGATGTATAACGGTCTTACACACGTACTTATCATCTGATTCTGAACTAGATGTGGAAGAACCACTTGTATCAGAGGTATCAGAAGAACCAAAAGTTCGATGCTCTGCATCATCAGAGTTAGAAGAAGCGGATTCATAGAATTTATCAACATTATTTTCAGTAACACGCACTATAACCCTCCTCCCTTTCTTCTTGGCGAGATTTTTAATACGTAATGTAGTTCTTACCCAGGTATCCTCTGTGTCGGTTACAATTTCAAGTATGAATGTTTGGAGTTCATCATCATATTTTTGACCATAAAACCAGATATTATCAAGTAATATATAATTAGGTAATTTAGGGCTATATTTTACTACGAGTACTTCAGTTGGTATAGCAATGGATTTTTTATTACTAAGACAAGCATTATTTTTTATGTTAGAAATAAATGTGAGTGGGATTATATCCCATCCAATCGGGTGTGTAGTCATCTCTCTGAAGAATTTGCTATCTTTATCTGATTTTCTTGAGAAACTTGTCACTACACATCGATGGACCGTGAAATCCTGATTCGAGGTGACAATTAACTTTTTGCTCTCCTACTTTAGCTTTGACTATTTTTGCTTCCATAGTAATATTTTATATTATATATTATAAATCTTTAGCCAAAAAAATAAATATGACAGATAGGTAGGTCGACTCGCTTTCCCTACATTTGATAAATAAAAAATCTCGGAATGAAATTAATAGAATTAGCACATCATTTATTGGATTATAATCTTACAGTTCAGAAAAAAGATAGATAAGATAAAATTATCAAAAGCACTTAATAAGTCAATTTTATTTGATCAATTCGAGTAAATCATCCCATTCTTCTAATTCTGCTAAATCCCAATCTTCTATATTATTCTAGGGGATTGCGTTATTTTTTATTTGCTGTATATTAAATTTAACGATCTCCTTTTTTGATTTACTTATCATTCCATTAACAAGCATATACTTTTCAATCTCTACCTGTTTTTTAGCACTTTCGAATTGTTTACCCCAATAATTATTTGCTATACCAAATTCAATATATCCTTGTATTATCTCATCATCCGAATATTTTTCTTGTGCTTCACTCATTTTTTTATCTCTTTCAAGTCCTAATTTATAGCCTTTTAACACCATCTTTTTTAGAGTTCGTGCTGAATTTCTTTGTACCAAATGCGATTTATCCAACAGAATTTGTTGAAATCTTCCAATGAAAGTTTTTGAACGATTTCAGCAATAGTATTCGGAATAATAAGTGGATTATATGTATGCATATTGTATATCTCAAATGTGTGAATTTTATTAACTAAGACTTTTTATTTAATTAATAATCAATGGAGCTAACCAAAAAAATATATCTATATCTCGATAATTAATTACAAATTGTATTTTTATATTTACTCAATTATTACTTAACATGTTGAGCTCTAGTAATATCGAAATTAATAAACAAATCAATGAATATAAAGAAAAATTAGTTGCAAAAGGAATGTATGATGATAATTTTGAGATTTTATCTCTTGGTGGATTTATTGCTAAACGAATTTTACTTCATGAACAGAATGTAAGTTATGTCCGTAATAATAAAATAGAGTATGTACCACATGAGGAGTTTCTTAAGCTAATTAAACTAATAGAATTATTTTATATCCTGTATAAAAAAAATTTCGAAACATATGGTCTATTCGATATTGATATCAATTAATCATATCTATAAACTATCGAATTAGATATTTATTATATTATAAAAAAAAAAATTGTATTAGGTAGATATTATCGTTAGTAAATCTAACTCACTGCCATGAGATGGATTTGATGATTCTGGTTATATTCTAAATAAGTAACTTTGGATTTACTATATACTTGTTTTCTAATGTCAGATGATGCTAAGCTATTATTGCTCTTTTTTCAGCTAACTTAGGAGATATACCTGATTTAACCATACTTTTATATACATCAGTTCTCCAATGGTCATATGCCCAAGGTGTAATTTTATCAGAAAGTACCCAATTCTTTGAATTAAGAGGACAGAAGGCCTTTTTATCAGATCGACCAATGATAATATATGATTTTTAGATCGAAATCCTATATTTTTAGTACAGAATATTTCATCATTAAAGAGACAATCTCGATATATCAAAGTCATAGGATCTACTATTTTATTTTCTGGAACTGAATTATTTAACAAAGTTCCTTCTAATTTTTAATCATAGGTAATAGTATTAACTTTGGTTGCTATTTCAATTATACCTCTTTTACTAACCCCCTTATGTTTCGATCTGATAGATTTATCTGATATAACATAGTGGGTTTTAGTTCGGATATGGAAAGATTCAGTTATTATTTTACCTGGACATTCATCCTTGAATAGATCAATAGTCTTGGAATCATCAAGATCAAAAATATTAAGTCTTTTTGCCATATCTTTATAAATATCTTCAGTCTCAGTTTGAAATATAAATAAATTGGTATCTGTATATCCGAGCTTAGCTTTATCACCATATTTTTCTTTTACATATCCATACCAGAATTGATACATTAATAACTTACTAAGTCCCAAGACTGACGCACCAACAATAATCAGTTTATTGAGAACTACAGATGCCTGCCCCATATGAGCACCAATAAGAGTATTGAATAGTTGTCTGGCATATTTGAATGAAGATTTGCTTACCTTTTTTTGAAACTTCTTCTCATCATTATCATTATTCATGGCCATAATCTTAATATCTTGATACTTACAAACGTTTTCTATAGTCTTGCCATATACTGAATTATTCATAAGCTTAAAGAAATCCTTTTCAAAATCATTCACAGCTTTTTGACGTAACTTAGTATTGAAATCAATATATGGGGCAAGCCAGTTAATTTGATCGAATGAAAGTATCTCGGTCACTTCATCTACAACCATTCCTAATTTTACGTAATATTGAAGTTCTTGATAATGGATTACATAACTATTTATTAGATCGTTTCTAGGACCAAGATGAGGAACTAGTTTCTTTATTTCAGAGAATCGTCCTCCGTCCAAATCTTCTACTAACTTATTATTACAAGGACTAAGTTGGTTCTTTTTTATTGCGACATTCTCAACTGCTGGAAGTAAGTCATTAAGATAGTTATGTAACTTGCTAGGAAAATGTGCCTTGATATTTAAGAAATATTCTCTTGGAGCATCAGCTTTAGTTTTGAGAATCATTTTGAGATATCTCATTTGTAGATCTCTCCTATTACTTAAAATCGTTCTAGTTGCATGCCATTTATACTTACCAATCGGTAGAAATTGGCTCATGGCCCATCCGTAAAGATTATTTGCATCAACATATGAGATCCATGTTGTGAGTTGAGATGGATCATAATCATCTCCCATTCTTGGGTTATTAGCTTTAAAGTAACGATGTACCGCCATTGCAATACCACCTCTTTTAGCTTTTTCAACAAAGTCATGCATAGTTATCTCTGTGAAAAGCTCAATTTCGACTCCAGTCATTTTAAGCATTGCATCCCAAGATAACGAAGGAGCTGATACATAATGTGCTGGATCGAGACCATAGTATTTCATAGATATTTCTCGAAATTTTGTAAAAATATCTGTAAGGAGAAGTACATTAGTTTTGAGATATAAATCATAATACTCACCTAAATTTCTGTATCCGAATTCTTTCCATATTTTTTGAGCATGTTCATAATTATTTTGCGTAATTTTTTCATTAAGCTTTCTACCGAATACCTCAATTGGAGGAAGTTCAGTTTTATTGAACCTGTCATCAGAATTGATATACTCATATGGGAGTTCTCCTTTACTACATACCAATGCTATTTGCTCAGGTGAATATCCTAATTTTTCATAATATTGTTTCGTGATTTTATGATTTTCTAAAGTTCCAATACATTGATCGTTATCTATTCGAAGATAATGCTTACAATCTATATTTTTGCATTTGACAGTACCTAAATTATTCGCAAGTTTTCTCATACTAGAATTCATAAATTGCATACTATCAATATATTTCATTTGTCCTACTTTCATCATTTTATATCGTTCAAAAGTTTCTGTAATAACTGTAATCTGGTGTGCGTTGACAGATCGACCAACTGATTCACAGACTAGATGAGAGTTATAGCCTCTGAAATTATGGAACACTATTGGAATTGGTATCTTCCATGATTGAATTCAAAGTTGAAGATTGCAATCATTATATGCTGAACCTCGATATTTGCCTGTAATATGATTGTGATCCCAAACCTTATCACCATCTAATGGCTTTTTACAAATTCAACATTCTGTAGATGCATCAAACTTTTGCTTAGCTATTAAGTATTCTGGACTATTTTTATCATCTCTCATATCATTATTAATTACTAAGACTTCATTAATTCGAACTAATTCTTTATCCATTCTTTGAACAAATACTTGGGTGACATTTGGTCCTCGATATGTAAATGAACCCCAAACCTCTCCAGTATTAATCCAATGAACTGAATAACAAAAGCTGCTAGGTACCTGTTCCCCAAGTTTACACATACTTCCACCATATGACTTATCACATTTTTTATTTTTCGATTCAAAATCTGCATATATTATACAAGGAGTATATATTATCCTTATATAGTGTTTGAATTTTTCGATATCATTTATATCCTTAGTGGGCATATCTACTTTTTGTGGAGCTTCTCCCAATCCATAGTAATGATCTTGATGATAATTCTTTGAATTTTCTGATGGAAAACTTCAGAAGCATCGATTGCAGAGATACTTTTTTTCATTATGTTTTATATCTTTGAATACTAATCCATCCGGATTTTTGATCCATAGAAAATGATTCCTTTGACCATATTTACCGGTATCTTCAGATTTATTAATATCAGTAAGAGCCATAAGATGAATGATATGTGGTCTTTTTGTCATGCACTCATTCGGTCTTGGATGGCTACAACCTGCAACTTGACATGAGTTGGGTATATGGAAATTTTTACTAGCAATTACAGGTTTAGGTATGGCAGTTTCCTCTTTCCATTCCTACACATTAATTGAAATATCAGGATTTTGGGCTTCGATCTTTTGAAAGGTTCTAGGGCAAATGGGGGTTGGCATTGGAATACCGTCCAAATTAACTATATTCAGATATGGTAAGAGAACAGAAAGACGTTGTAAATTTTTGGTTACTCCATCAAGAGTTGCAAAGTATGGGGCAAATGCATATTGTAAACACTTGTCATCCCTTAATTTAGAATTATCCGAGTTAATTGTACATTTAGTATTGGCAAGTCTTTTGGGTGTTGGTTTGTAAGATCCTCCAACGGCTCTTTTATATGCATAAACATTAATATATATCATTTCTATTCGAATTAATGTCAATCCAGATCCATTGCTTAAAAATTCTTCGATTTTTGCGTCTATTTCTCCAGCTGATAATGTTATATGCTCATCTATATCTTGTTCTAAAAGAATAGCTCGCATTTTTCCAGAATGATATTTTTGGACGTAAAATGGACGTTTTAAATAATCATCTTTATCTTTCTTTTCCATTTTCATATAATTACAATATACCACTATTGATGATTTTACCTGGTCTTTTTTTCGGAGTTCAGCTTTAAGTACATTTGTAATTTGTTCTTGAGCTGAAGCCATAAGGTGAGGCATGTACGGAACTTCTGCATATTTTTTGGGGTCGTCTATAGGTACATTAAATTCATATGCTGGATTTTCATATGATGGGACAATTGCCTGCCATTTGGATAATGAAGATAGGCTTAGGTGTGGTCTGTCTGGATTTCCAACTTCGGCTTTCTCAAAGATAATATCTCCTGATGGTATTTGATATTGAGTAGTAAATCCATCCGTACATTTTTCTGAAACAAAATTTTTGCTCTTTGCCTTATCGGCTAAAAGAGTACCTCCCAATTCAGACCAGATTTCTTCGTTTTCTGGTTCTATTAAACCCAATGCAATAAGATAATCGATTTCCTTCTGAGTAATATTTGACTCGTTATCGGAAGGGGTATTGTTTTATAATATCTCTTCTCTATTGGCTTGAGTTGATGGACCTGGGCCAGCTTCCGAATCAATTTGTGAAATTTCATCGGGAGGGGTTGTTAATAAATGGGGTATTATTTTTCTGATGTTATCTTTAACTTCGTTTAACTCATCCAAATCTGGGCTAATATATATAACTATACCACCATTTTCATCTCTTCTTTCTATAGTATATCCACTGATTCGTTCTCTTTCTTGCCATACTTCTGGGTCATTTCGTAAAAGGGATAAGAATGTATTTTCTATACAACTTTTGAGATTTTCTCCTCTTCTGCATAACCAATTTCGATTTTGCTTCGTATGACTAACTTTGTCTGATCTATCAGCAAGTCGAATAGCCCATTCTTTAACACTTTCATCTGGGCGCTTATTGATTGTTAGCCTGGTACGTTGTGGAGTATTATCCATTTTCTGTTTGTTGGCACGTGGTGGCAGGATTGGCAATGAAGATGAGGTAGGTTTAGGTATTGGATCAGATACTTGTATTGGAACAGGTACTTGAATAGAATTGGGTAATGTTTCATGTATTTGAATGGGTGTAGTTATTGGGGTAACATTTTTAGGTCGACATGGATTTATTCGTTCAAGATGTATACGAAGTCTTTGTGGAGTTGACAATGTATCACCACATCGATTACAAGTTCAATTTTTCTTATCTTTTCTAACCATAGTATATGTCTAACAATTTTAATATATAATACTTAAGAAAATCTTTTTGTTTAATTAATTATTTCAATATATCAAAAAGGGTATAACGTGACCCAGTACTATGATAGATTACGTGTCAAGGTTTCAAAATTAGAATCTGGATAAGTGAAAAACCTGGCACAAATTTTGTTAGACTTGGCATATATCGATAAATTTTGTTAGACTTGAGTATAAATTTTTGTTAGACTTAGTACGTTGTTACCATAGGTTTCCTCCACTTTCATAATTTCTTATTATTTTATTTTATTTTATTCTTATTTGTATTTATTTTATTAGTATAGTT
>CAJVPK010001120.1:0-15056 GCA_910592015.1 Diversispora eburnea | reverse complement strand
AATTATTGAATAGTTATAACTTACTTAAGAATAATATCAAAAATTTGAGATGAAATATTTGGTTTAATAATTGTTTTAACATTTTTCTTATTTAGGGTAATAATATCCAATTCTTTACGAAAATAAGGTGAGCGACATTTAAGTACGTTAGAGTGTGCAGTAAAATTTTTCTTATCTTCGACTTCAATAATTACATTGAAATCATCTTTATCATCAAGAAGTTCAGTGAAATTTTGAGATAATTTATCAAAAAATTTTAATGCCATTTTTTTTTGTGGTGTAGAAGGTCGCATAAATTAAATACATAATTTGTTACACAAATATTGAATTTTTGAATGCATATAAGTTTTTATATTAATTAATTATAAGACTATAATTATAACTTCAATATAATAAAATAACAAAAGTTAAAAAAATAAAAATCCTAAATAATTTTCTTATTGACTTTAAAAACTTTATAATCAACAATCGAAAAACATTCTGCTGTCGTTCTAATATTTTTTTTAATTAAAATTACACCTACAGTACATTCAGTATCCATAGTAAAATTAGATGTAGTACTATACATTTAAAGATCACCTAATCCCGTCCATTATTTGTTTTGATGACCTTTTTTATAATATTCGGATATTGAAGAATCGAATTTTCAATGTTACCGTTTTTCTCAATGAGAAATGAAAAAAAATGAAATTATCTTTTGTTTCCTTATTAATACAAGAAATAGTATTATCCCATATTAAAGATTATAATTTTATCAGTTCCTTACCAGCGTGACCATGGCACATGTTCAAAAAAGTTTGTGATCTCTACTTCATAAGGATAATTTATTTATTAATAAGTAATAGTTTTACAGGAGGAAATTTTATCATCAGAAATAATGGTTGTTACTCTGGCAGGAAATTCAAGAGTCAAAATTGATCTTGCTGGTAAAATGTCTGATTTTATTGGTCGCTAAAAGTTATAAAATGTTAATTAAATCTTCTCAAAGTTGTTTACCAAGAATTTTTTTTTAGGTTTTACTTTTATTTATAATATCACCAAAAACATGGAAAATATCTAATATATGATAAGCATTGTTGCGGAGTAGTTTTTAAAGTCAAAATATTATCTTTTATTTCCATTCTTCAAAGTTTATAGGTTAATTAGGATTCTATTTGATCCTTCCATTTATAAGTTATACCAAGGCAGTTTCTTTGAAGAGATGTAAAAAATTAATATTAGGATACAATGCAACAATGTTACAAAGATTTAAAGTTGTTATTAATAAAAAATTGAATGATACGCAAGAGGAAATATGTTTCTAATCAAGAAGCTTTATCTTAATAAGAATAGTTTCTAGTTTTTTTGATAATTCCTCAAGATAAAATTCATTAGCTGCTAACATTAAATCAAAAAAAAATAATTATTGCTTCAACATTTTCTAAATTAACGATACCAAATAAATAGTATAGTAATTATTAATAATTTGTTATCATTCGTTAAATTATAATAGCATTGTTTTATTGTTAAATAGTTATAACTTAAAGAGTAATTCGAAAATTGAGTTAAAATATTTAACTTAATAATTAAAGTGAGCGACATATCAGAGTATGTAGTAAAATTTTCTTATCTTCGACTTCAATAATTAATATTTCATTAAAATTTCATTATAATCATCTATTAAAGAATTTTAATGCAAATTATTATGGTATAAAATATTACAATTCATTATTTAAACGTATCATAAAAAAAATATCTTAACCTTGAATTTTAAAATTTGATCGATACAAAGAAACAAAAACGATAATTTGAATATATAAGTTTTTAATTTATTTAGTAAATAATTAATTATAGGAATATAAACATGACTTCAATGTAATAAATATGATATATTTTAAAAAAAATAAAAATCTTAGATAGTTTTCTCATTGAATTTGAATACTTCATAATCAACAATTGAAAAATGGTTTCATAATAATTATTATTATAACTCCGAGATAAATTATCCATGGTAAAATTAGATGCATTGCTATACAAACGGGCGCCCAATCTAAAATTTGGACCATTAATATTTTGAGATGATTTTCCATAATAATAAAGTGCATATTCAGGTTTTTTTACTCTGCTAAGAATTGAATTTTGAATGTTACCATTTTTCAATGTGAAAATAAAACTATCATTTGTGTTCATATAGGTATGATTCTTTGTATTATCCCACATTAAAGGATTATAACCTCCTAGAATTTCGTCTGTTCCTTTAACTTTTATAATAATTACTGTACCAGTGTGACCATGGCACATGTTCCAAAAAGTCTGTGGAGAAAACCCATCTTTGCTTCCTCGTAAAATTAGTTGAAATTCATAGGGATAATTTGTTGAAGGATAAGCAGTAGTTTTATTATCAATCCAGGAGGAAATTTCTGCAACATGTTCATCCGAAATAATTGTTGAAAAAAGATCTTTTTCTCTGGTAGGTAATTCAGGAATCAAAATTGAACTTGCCGGTAAAATGAGTGATTTCATTGGTCGGTCAGGAGTTAAAAAATGCTGAAATAAATCCTCCCAAAGTTGCTTATTAAGGATTTTTTTGTTTATCCATAATATCATCTCCGGGAATATGGAAATAACGAATATACGGTAAGCATTGTTGTAAAGTATTTTTCAAAGTTAAAAAATTGAATTTATTCCATTCTTCAAAGTTTGTGGGTAAAGTAGAATTTTGAGCAATTCCCCATTTGATAGTATATTCCCATATTTTGCCTTCTTCCATTTGTATATCATCCCGTTTAAGAATATATATCAAAGCAGATTCTTGAAGAGATGTAAAATCATCAGAATCAAAAATAAGATTAGGATATTTTGCAACAATATCATTGCAAAAATTCTCCAAATCTTTAAAGTTGTTATTAGTAAAAATTGAATGATAAACAAGAGAAAAGTGTGTTTTTAACTAAGAAGCTTTACATTTAATGAGAATAGTTTCTAGTTTTTTGGATAATTCTTCAAGTTCAAATTTATTAGATGCCAACATTAAGTCAAAAATAATTCTTGTTTCCGCCATAAATATATCTAAACAAAATAAACAACGAAAATTAATAATTATATAACTTTATCTTATTATAATGAGTTAAATAGTCGTAACTTACTTAAGAATAATATAAAAAATTTGAGAAGAAATATTTGGTTTAATAATTGTTTTAACATTTTTCTCACTCAGGTTAATAGTATCTAATTCTTTACGAAAATAAGGTGAGCGACATTTAAGTACATTAGAGTGTGCAGTGAAATTTTTCTTCTTATTTTCAACTTCAATAATTATATTGTAATCATCTTTTTGTCATTAAGAAGTTCAATAAAATTTTGAGTCAATTTATCAAAAAATTTTAAAGCCATTTTTTTTTGTTGTAAATTGCGTTGTCAAAGAAACAAGAATTATTTGTTATACAAAACTTTATCCGGTTAGTATGAAAAATTTAATTCTATCCCTGCATTTTTTTTCTATTATTCTAGATCACGATATCGGTTAATGATATGAAGCAAGGATTAAATGGAAGAAAAAAAGTTATTTAGTTGCTATTAGGCACTTGAAATTTGAAATTGAATTAATTTCAGTCCTTGTATTAAAATTTTTAAATTTGATAAGTATTTACATCTTTTATTTTTTTAAAATTTCATAATTTAAGTATTTAGGTATTTATTTTTGCGATTAACGTGAAAAATCTTTCCAAAATGACTTGAATTATTGATTTCGTAAATAATATAATCTTAATTTACATCCGTAATAAGCTTTGTTAGCAAAATAGTAAATAGTTCCTTCTTTATTTTGTTCTTTCCTTTATATGCAATGCAAAGATCAAAACGGGACAAACTTTACTTCAAATAGGTAGTTGATTTATGATGAGTTTAGATTCAAAGCCCTATTCTCTAATAAGTTAAAAATATTTTACTTTTAGAAAAGATTCGGGTTTTTTTTTTTAAAAAAAAAATACCAGTTTATTTCCAGTCTAAATTAAGCAGTATAAATTAGTTCCCGTGAAATAACGGTCTATGAATTCGTAGTGAAAGCGATGTTTAAAGGTTTCAAGTGTACAGCACCCATTGATCAATGATAAAAATTAACAAAATGATGTAATTTTTTGACAAAAAAAAATATCTTGGCATGATAATTCATATCACGGATCAAATTTTTTTTTTTTTAAAACCTTTACTTAAAAACATTAAATAATTGCATATGTAATAATTCAAGGTGATCAAATTCAAGAGTAGTTTGATTAACATTAGTTTTACGGATCGTAACCTTAAAGATTGTGCTGTTCCACCACTCAATAGTAAAATGATGATAAAATTCCATTTTCATTCAACTGATAATCATTTTGCAGATATAAAAGCTAAAGTAGAAGTATTAGTTTTATTTTAATAGTAACAAAAACATGACTGGGTTTCATATGTTATTACATTCTTTTTCATATGATTCCAAACCCTTTGTCTTTTTTGAACTTGACCACCAATTCATTTTATTTTATTAGAGGTATAGAACTTAAATACAAAGTTATCACTTCTAGAAATTATATTATTATGAGTGTAATAAAAAGGTGGTAGATAACAATTGATATAATTATTTCATTTAATTAAATTCCCTCATCCTCATTATTTTATTTCATCCTCATTATTTTTATTTCATCTTTTCATTGTTTTATTTACGTGATCTATTTCTTTAAGGATTAAATTTGTCATTCGGTTACGTAATATAGGAAAGAAATTGGGGGGTTTTTTTTTCAAAAAGTAAAAATAAATCAAACTTTTTATGCCTTTTATGCTTTTTGGGTTGGATTAGAGATCTGACCAATAACATTTGACCAATAAAAGGAAAATACATTCTTATTTCCTGACTAAGTCGACGAGTCGACTTGAGCCGATTTTTTAGACTAGCTTACACTATCTCAACACAGAATAAAAAATTTGTACTTTATTAGTATCATTAACGATTTAAACTAATGGCTAAAACAAACGATAGCATTCTTGATGGTTTGAATAATGATGGTACATCAGCAGACGACCAGCAAGAAAATATTTGGTCTTCAATTCTAAAAGGAGTAGCATCTTCTAAGATTGTTCCCACCAAAAGTTTACTGATTCTAGGTTTGTCAGAATTTATTCAAAGATTCAGGATTCTCAAGATGTCCAAGACAATGTTCAACTAGTTAACAGTGTTGCCTTGTGCTATATTCTTATATTAAGGTGATAGAGAGTCTGGAAAATCTACTCTCATCAGACACCTTAAAGGCGAAGAGGATGAAGACGTTTATGAAGCAAATGGCAGTGTTTCAAAAAGCGTAGGCACTGACACTGATGATTTGGTTAATCAAAAACTTTCTCATAACGACTTGGCACTGAGTTATACCTTTGTAGAAGTGAAAGATGACGATGCAGAAGGTTAGTAAGAACATTACTTTATAACGTGGCTTATGTCAATATTTTCTTACGAAAACAAATTATTAAATTGATTTTTGTAAAATCGTCAAAACTTTCATTATTATATATATATATGACTTTTGGAACACTTTAATTAAACGATTCTTTATCATTTTTTTAATATTTCCCCTATAATTAGACACACTTGCTCGTCTCGGATTATACCAATTAGCAGGCTCACAAGAAGCCTATCAATCTCTCCTTCGTTTCGCACTTAATTCTTCAACTCTTCCAGATTCCCTTGTAGTCATTGTTTTGGATTGGGCTCGTCCGTGGACTTTTGTTGAAACCTTACAACGATGGGCTAAATTCCTTGAAAAAGGTATTGAGAATATAAAAACAGAAGGTGCTGTGGGTGCTAAAGATGGATGGACTAAAGGAAAAGCTGTTGTTGACGAAATGAAAGAAGCTCGTAAGTATAATTTAAAACCAATTAATTTGATCTTTAAATTTTCTTTTAGAAAATTATTAATAATTTAAAAAAAAATTTCTTTTTTTCGTAAACTTTATTCATTATTATACATTATAATTCGTTATTATTCATTATTATACGTTATTATCCATTATTATTCGTTATTATTCATTTCTTATTTATTACTATCAACGAAAAGTCGAATATTTTATTCAAAATTATAACACACAAGACACAAATACCACAAATGGAACAGGAGCCTCTTCGGCCGAAGCAGAAACTGTTGCATTGCCTTTAGGCCCTGGTACACTGGTCACAAATTTGGCTGTACCATTGGTGGTTGTTTGTACCAAGGTAAAAAATAATTAATTCTATTTCTTCATTAGAATATGAGATAACTCTAATAATGAAAATTTTTTAGTCTGATAATGTCTTTACATTAGAAAGAGAAAAGGACTATAAAGAAGAACAGTTCGACTTTATACAGCAAAGTTTGAGAACGATTTGTCTTAAATGTGAGTGCGACTTTTTTTTTTTTATTAGCTAATTTTAGTATGATCCCCTCTAATATATATTTAATAGATGGTGCCGCACTCTTTTATACAACTACGCGACAACCTAAAACGTTCATCAACCTCCGTAAATATATTCTTCATCGACTTCTCGGAACTATGGCATCCCACAGTGATACAAAGTCTTATGTTTTTAATATTGAACCAACATTTGTTGACCGTGATACAGTATTAGTCCCCGCTGGGTGGGATTCTTGGGGCAAAATTGGTGTTCTAAGAGAAGGATTTGATTGTAATGGATTGCTCAAAGGATGGGATTTAGATGTTACTGGCAAAGCTGAACAACTAGAGGGAGATAATGATCATGTCGATGAAATTCTCAGCGCTCGGAAAGTATTTGAAGATGTCGTGAAACACGTTGAAAATGAGAAGGTAATCTCCAAAAAAAAAAAATAATTTTTTGAATTACGAATGTGATAATATATATATAAGATTTATAACATTTTTATCATATCTATAGCCACTCGTTCCAACAATCATTATTGCTGAAGATGAACAGGAATTCTTTGCTCGTCATGTTGAAACCTTAAAACAAGCCAATAGTGAACGTCCACCATCAGTTGTTGGACCAATGGGTGCACCTCAATATACATATGTGAATCTTGGTGAAGAAATTCCGGATCTCGATGTTGCTCCAGTTCCCAATTTACAAAATTTACCTGCCAAACCAATCAGAGTCAGTATATTGAAAATATCATTAAATAATATTTCAGATTATTTCAAGCTTACGATACTAATTAATTTATATTTATTTTTACTTTAGAGCAAATCAACTCCCGCAACTTCTTCTCCGCCTCCTGGTCAACTTACAAATGGTAATACACCAACAGTTCCAAATGGAACAAATGGAACCTCTTCTCAAAACGAAGTTCTTGCAAACTTCTTCCAAGCTTTACTTACTAAGAAAGCAACTCAAACATCTACTAATACGGGATCTTCACAAGAAACACCCCCGAATGATGTACAAGGCGGTATGATTAATAATAAATCTCCCAATCCATCAAGAAAGACAGTGAAAAAGGAATTAGATAAATTGAGAGGGATACCTAGCAATACTGCAGTTAGTACGGCTGGTAAATAAATAGATAAGGAAATTTTACTAAACACTTATTCCATTCATTTGTGTTGGACAATTTTTTAATTATATTTCGATAATTATGGGGCGTATCTGGAAATTTCAAGTTACGTTTTAAAAACTACACCGAACGAGTGAATTTTTTTATATGAATCTTTTTATACGAAATCTTTTATAAAATAAATTTTATGGTAGTAGAAATCAAATACTATATAAGTACCCTTCTTCCTTTACTGTCCTTTGTGATATATATTTATACCCAGCTTAGAAACAAACAACCCTTGTATATCGATATTATGTATATAAACTTTAAAGTCGTCCTTAAGATATTTCAAAAAAAATGCACCTAAAAAATTTCTTTTGTAATTTGTATGGTGGTTTTTATTATTATTATTTTTTTTTTATGCTTTCGAATTAGTTGTACTAAAATACAGTAATATGTTTATGTAAGAGATTTCTTATCATTATTATTTATTTATTTTTATTTATTTATTGGAAATTATATTTATTTATTTTTCGAAATTGGATAAAGTTTTGAATATTAATTTCACGTGATTCAATTTATTTTGTTTTATTATTATCCAATTTTTTTTTTTTTTTTTTTGTATTTCGAAAATAATAATAAAAATAATAAAGTTGAGAAAAATAATAAAGAAATAATATTATAGAAAGGTTTGTTTAAATTTTTTTTTTATTTAATAAATTAAACTCCAAACCTTATGTCGCGTTTTATCTCAGAAGACCGTTAGATTTATGTATTGTGTCTTTTATTTAATATTTTTAATTCTTTTATCACATATTGTAATTTCATGCGTAATCTGTGCTATAATTAATGAGATTATCTTGATACGACAGAACAAATAAAAATGTCTCTTCCTGCAGTTATTACTTTCTGGAGTAACAAGACATTTAAATATTGAAAAATAAATGGGTCACCGGTCGTGTTATTCCTTGAATTATCTAAAGAAAACTTGAGTTCAATCTTCCTGGTGAACCTGCGGAGCGATCACGGAATTTGAATAGCCAACAGCCCCTTGAGAACTGACGGCCATGAAGAGGTAGAGGACGATGAGGAAAATATAGAAGAGAAAGAAAAAGAGGGGTTTAAGGACGAGTACTTGGAGAAAGATTTTTTGCTCAGATTGGAAAACGAAATCGAAGACTTTGGAAACGGAATGCAATACCAGAGAAAGAAGGATATTAAAGTAAAGGGAAGGGCAAGGTAAATACTAACTACACTATTTTGTGCTTCCATTCTATATAATTTATTTAATGCAATATAAGTATTAACACTTTCTGTTGCGAATTGTTTTTTTCTTTATTTTTATTACAGGTCTCAGCAGATTCAAAATAATTTTTTAAAGACGAAGGGAAGGGAAAGTAAGTACTAACTAGTCTATATTATTTTTTGTATTTCATTCTGCATAATTAATGAGTATTAACACTTAGTGTCGCGGATTTTTTTATTTTTATTTTTATCACAGATCTCAGCAGATTCAAAATAATGAACTCGATTTCGTTGATTCATATTTGTAATATCAAATACTTCTAGATCTTGTACTTCTTTTAATAAAAACTCCATATTCATTAACAGTTTTTTTTTTGTTTCGGGTACAATTTACTATTAGTTGAAAGCTTTATTATGTATTTCGAAGTATAGTAATTCTGAAAAAAAAAATTTTTTAAACGAAATAAATAAATAATAGATTTATGAGATTTTTTATATGTAGTTATGTTATCTGTAATATTTTATCAATTCAAATAAACAAAAAAAATTGCAATTATCTTTATTTAATTATTTTTTCTGACTTAATACAAATGCCATTAACTAATTTGATTACAATTCCGTTTATTATGCCCCATATTACCACAAAGACCACAATTGTATTGTTTACTATTGTCCAAAGGTACTGTACTTGTTTTTTCATGAAATGCTTTGATTCTTTTTGTTCCTTTAGGACGTCCTCTGGATTTTGTTTGTTTGTTAGAATTTTTAATAATCAAGGATTGATTTTCTTTATCTAATTCTGAATTCTCTGTATTTTTACTTGTATTTTCACAGACACTATTTATATTTTCACTTTTATTGTTTTCTTCTTCATTTTCATTATTCAGATAATTCTCCAAAATATCTATTATATGTACATCCCTATTTTTTATTGCTTTCATAGTAACTTTACGTGCCAACTCATTGATTTTTCCATATAATTGTATATCTGTGAGACGTTCGTGCTGGGAAATGGAATCATGCATTGATGTTTGTTTAACTGCAGTTAAAAATGGAATACTTGATTCCGGAATAATTGGTGTAATTTCATCTTCAAATTTGGTAGCTACTAGGAATGGTTCCTTGCTAAGATCTTTATTCTTATAATACCAACGTGAAGGAATAAGTCTTAAATGAAATTTAGCTGTGAAACTATTAAGCATAATTTGAAAATAATGCCTGCATACAATTCCACGGTTAATTAATGATAAACAGGAACAATGATGTGATCCATTAGATAATAAAATAATAAAATGTTTCTCAACAAGATTGTTTCCAACAGTTATAGCCCACATAGATGTAATTTGTTCTTTATCAACATCAGAAATCATACAAGCAACAGTAGTTTGACGTGCATCTGGTATATCTTCTAAATGTTGATCAGATAAAAAGTTATACTGTAACCATATAAAAAAATTAAATAATACGTAACAATATTAATTAGATATCTGCCTGATTATAAAATTAATAATGCAATAATGCTTAACAATGCATACCTCATCAATTTTTTCCTGATTTATCTATATAGCATCATAAAAGATACATTGGCGAATTTCATTTCTTTGAAGTTCTAATATAGCAGGAGGCAGATATTCCATAAGTTCTTTATCAATACTTGAAAACATAAATGCCGGAACTGTAATTTGTGTAGATAAACAAGGAATTGCAGCTTTCCATAAAATAAGTTGATGATTTTTATCTTCAGATAATTGTCTTTTCTCTATTAAATCTGCAAGTTCGCATAAAGAAATATTTGAATTAAAAATATAACTTTTAATCCATGTATTTATACGTTCAACAGGTGAAAAAGCATGAAGTCCTGCTGTAAATTGTCTACATGTCCAAGGATGTGCCCATGCTTCTTTTGTATTATAAAGAATATTATTTAAATAATCCTGTGCTTCGGGATATTGGTTTATTAAAGCTTTCCAATTTGTTTCGAAAAAAGGTTTGTGCAATGTATTACGTGTTTTATGGAATTGTAACGAAAATTCATAAAATTTTTTTCAAGTATTTGAAGTTTTTTTTATTAAATTTTGACTTATATGAAAAGTACAATTCATTGGATAAGTTGTAATAAAAGTGGATCTAATTGCTGCATGTACTGCTGGATCCGCATCTGTCATGATTACGCGAGGGTGTAAATTATCTGTTACTAAATTAATTTGATTAAATGTCCATTCGTGTATTCTTTAGTTTCATCAATTAATAATGCTTGCGTGACCAGTCTTATATTCCGGTTTTCATCAAGAACAACAATAAAACTTAAAGCCACGTCATATCTATTGGTTTTACAAGTAACATCTTGCACTACAATATCTGAAAATTGAAACCATAGTTCTAATTGAGAAGGTGTCATCCAAAATAAATATGTAAGAGTATTATTATCATCAAATTTAATAGCTACTTTCCACATTGGATTATTTTGTGAGTTTTCAAGTAATTTTGTATATAATTTCGCAGCATCATTACTATCATTTTTATTTTGAGGTCGAAAAGATTGGATGGCATGGTAAAGATCTTCATTATAAATTGTTTGTGTAGGAAATCTAGCTTCAAGATATAAAGATATTGTCTTTGAGAAGTTGCACCCATTTTACATTGAATTGTAAGAAATTCAATTTCTTTCATTATTTCAGAAGGTATATGTTTGTTATTGCCAAATTGAATTATTTCGGGATTAAGATTATGTGAATGCGTATCGTGAAATGTTGTAATATAAATAAATTTGTGCAGATTTTTTGATTGTGGTTCTGAAAGATTAATGTGCCATGGACATCCTATTCGTTTTGTTGTTGTTTGTTTCTCATTAGATTGTGTTTCATATGTACCCTGATGTTCACATTTTATAGTACGTTTGCGAAAGGTTCCATCAGGATTTTTTTCAACGCTATCATATTTAACTTTAAAACCTTGATAATATCAAAAGCTTGTTGCCAAGTATTAAATATTTTTCCTTGACATAAAGTTGGTTCTATTACATTATTACTTGTATTAATAAGTGATAAAAATTTTTCAGGTAATATATGATTGTTTATAAAGAAAATATAAAGTGTAAATATTTTAAAAAAATCACGCGTCTCATAAATAACTAAAAAAACAATTTGCAAAATTACAAAATCAGGAACCCAAATTTTGACCAATAAAATCATGTCACGCACCCATGCGCCATAACGCAGGTGCGTTGAAAAACAAAACCCTATAGAAAATATCAAAATTATGGATTCTGATGAGAAAGATTCACGTACACCTGAACAAGAAGTGGCACGAATGTTTCGAGTATATCGTACAGTGCACGAAATGGTCATCGATAGAGTAAATTTCTGTTATTGTAAATAGGTTTTTTATATGTTTCCTGAAGGAAATTATTAAAGAATTACAGATCATTTAAATATGCATTATGGTTAATAGGGATATATTATCAATAGCGAAGCTTATAATGAAATAGAATATTTTAGAGAACGCTGCGTTAAGAGTGGTGTTATTCAGTAAGTTTCACTAATTCTATATTTTTGAATTTGATTGAAATTATTTATTTTTGTATATTAATAAAAATATATACATATACATACACATATACATATACATATACATATATATATTAGTAAAGAGTCAATGATGTTTCAAGTTCAAAAGAACGATAATCCTAATGAACAATTGTTAGTTGTATTTCCGGATGAAAAACCAGTGGGAGTAAAATATCTTAAAATGTAGAAATTTTTTATCTTTAATTTCAACAATAATATATTTGTATTTTGGGTTTGATAATATTTAATAATATTTATTGAATTCAGTTTATGTCAAAAAATGTTAGATCAAAAAGTTTCTCGAGGTATTGTGGTATTTCCAGGAACTTTGACTGCTGCAGCTAATAAGGTAAATGTTTTATTAATAATAATAATAATAAAAAATGTTTGATTTTTTTGCTTATAATGATATTTAAAATATTATTTGATTATTAGGCCATTCAAGTAATAAATACCAAAGAAAATAAAAATTATGAAATTGATACTTTCTCTGAAGCAGATCTAATGGTTAACATTACACAACATCAATTGGTGCCAAAACATTATGTTCTTTCAGAAGAAGAAAAGAAAACCTTACTTAATAAATAGTAAGTTTTTGTTAAAATATATATAAAGATCATGGAAATTATTTATTGACAACAATTTTGTTGTTGAATTTAGTCGATTAAAAGAAACTCAATTACCACGAATCCAAATTACTGATCCAGTTGCTAAATATTATGGGTTAAAAAGAGGACAGGTAAAATATTTTCTTTTAATTTTTAATTTTTTTTTTTTTTAAAAAAAAAAAAAGAAACTCCAAATAATAAATTTAAATTTAATATAGGTGGTTAAAATAATGAGACCTAGTGAGACTAGTGGAAGATATGTAACCTATCGACTTTGCTTCTAAATGAAATATTTATTCCTTGTTTAAAAGGTAAAGAAAATTTATCCAAAAAAATATTTTTTTTTGGAGGGCAAAGTTGAGGAGGTTATCCTACCCGACACAGGTGGTACATGGTCATTGTCAGTTCGTGTGAATTAAAAATAATAATAATAACATTAATTGTGTTTGATTTACTTTATCATATTATAAATAAAAATATTGTGAGAATTTTAAATTGTATCTTATATACATACTATATATTTTTATTCAAATAAATTATAAAAAATTACTGAGAACCTTTAAATCTTTCAATATATATACAATCAGATCTCTTTATCCGAAGCATTTTTTTTTGAATATAATTTGGATACTTCCAGATGTTACTAATAATTGAAATCTCCCAATTATTCTTAAATATCCATTAGAACCTTTACTAAATAATCTAGTGCAGTAGAAGATAATTTCATACTTGCAAAAAAATTTTCTTCTTTTTCAGGATTTTAAATTCTTGATAATATCTATAATACTTGTGATACCTATAAACTTGTAATATCTATTCAATAATTACAATTGGTTCCATTGGTTCTTGGGCAGCAAGTTTCTTGAATATAACTTCAGTACAACCCAAAATGTTGTAAGTATTCCTAATTCCATGATTTTTATCAGGACATTTCTAATTCTGCTTTCTTTAATAAAGGAATAATTACTAGAATGATCAGTAACAAATTTTCAATTTTCATTTGGTCCAACTTTTCGGCTTGATTCTTCATAATTTTCTTGATCTTGAATCATAAAATATTCAACTTGGCTAACAAGGATTATGACTGGTTGAATTGATTGTTCCTATCCCTGGTTAACAATATCCTTTTTAACATGACCTGTTATCGTGTTACCTGCTGTTGGATCCCGGATATTTTTCATCCAATTTATCCTTAATTTCTGATTTTTCTTTCTTCTCGCATCTGATGATAACTTCAAAAACCAACACCAAATGTTGATTTATTTCCCTTGGGTTTATAGCGAAGGTTTGAAGGAAGAGAAGACCCTTCCTCAATCTAAATAATAATAATAAAATAAAATCTTTATTTGTAAAAGTTTTCCCAATATCCTTGTTATCTAAAATGTGAAAGTCAATATTTGTCTTGAGTCATGAAACCGAATGTTAGAAAAAACGGAAAGAAATCAATCACAATAAAAAAAATTTCGTAAAAATACACGCGAATAAAATGTAGTAACTTTTTATTTTTATTAAACTGTAAATAATAAAATTAAAATTACAAAGAATATTCCAAATCTTGGCTTTTATTTATTATTATTATCATTACAATAAATTACTTAACTTAGAAATAACTAAACATATAAACAAAGAAAACAAATGTAAAATCCCTTTTCCGCATGTAATTTTTAAATACTTACTCGATAATTTAAGTTTACTTTTTGTCTTGATTTTTTTTTGAAAATAATCCCAGGAATCTTTCTTATGGTTCCAATCCCATTGTCATAACAATATCCAAGATTTAATTGTCCATTCTGCTTCCTCCTTCAACTGATTTCAGGTGCCACTGGAATGTTTTCCCTATAATTCCGGGATCTTTCTTATGGTTCCAATCTCATTGTCATAACAATATCCAAGATTTAATTGTCCATTATTGCTTCCTCCTTTAGCTGATTTCAGGTGCCACTGGAATATTTTTCCTATAATCTCGGGTCTTTCTTATGGTTCCAATCCCATTGTCATAACAATATCCAAGATTTAATTGTCCATTACTGCTTCCTCCTTCAGCTGATTTCAAGTACCACTAGAATGTTTCTCTTCATTTTTGGTGAAACTACGAACACTTTGGTACTGGTAAATGAATAGACATCAAGACGAACTGGTAGCAC
>CAJVPK010001119.1:0-15071 GCA_910592015.1 Diversispora eburnea | reverse complement strand
GGTACCTTTATTTCTTCTTCTATATTCATAGTTGTATTATTTTCATTTTGTATGTTGCTAGCTGTAGGAATAAAATTCATATTTTCCTCATTTTCTTGATTGTTGTTATCATCTTGTTGACCAGAAACATTTCTGGTATTGTATTTATGTTTTTTCTTACCCATACAAGTAAAAAAGATAGAAAAATAACTAAGTTTTATATGTAACTACAGTGAAAAATTATATTTCTCTACTGTTGGAATATTTGGTACAAGTGATCGATGGAAAGAGTTCTCATATTTATATTATTATTATTGTTGATTTTTTTTTTTAAAAAAAAAATATGACATTAAAAAATTAGAATATTTTATTTTTACTACTACTACTATATTATTAATATATCAGACGATAAGTCGGAAGATAAAAGTTCAAAATTTACAGCAGCAAATTGTACAGTGGTGGAATGTGCCTTTGCAGTGTTGATATAGTTTGTCTTTCATTGTTTTTCATCGTTTTATTTTATTGTAATTAAAACTTTTTAATAATAATAATGAGGGGGTTGCTTTGTTGTTGCATAAAAAATCATTAATTGGATTATATTAAAAATGAGAAATTTTGAATATTAAATTTATATCTTGATATGTATGTATGCAATTCAACATATAAGCTTTTTGAAAGGTTGCTGTTGCCGTTGCTTGCTTGCTTCTCTGTTATTATTACTGTGTTATATAATGTTTATTTAGTTGTTGTCATTTCCTTTTCTTTTTTTGGTTACAAATTTTCTAAATTAATTATAACTTAAATGGTATTGTTAAAATTTAGGGATTATTCACATTTAGTAATTCAAGTACTATTATTGAAAGTATGTATGTGTATGTATGTTGGAGACGTCGCTGGATTTGTAACGAGAATTATTTATTTATTTTTTGTTTTCCTGATTCAGTCCCATAGAACATATATCTCTCTAATACACACTTTGAAAAAATAACATAATTATTTTGTATACAGTTTTGTTTATTGTTTGGCGTTTCTTTTTTACGTGCATGTTTCTAATGTTAACAGAATTACAACAAGAATGACAAACAGAACGAAACAGACAGAAAAGAACAAACAGAAAAAAAAAGAGATATTTTTTAAAAAAAGTAACAGAAGTAAGCATTGCATTAACCGATACTTTATTTGCATCTTCTTTGGTTTAACATCAATACCAAGACATTTAAATAATAAAAAATAATACATTTAAACAGGTGCAAGGATAAGAACATTTTAATAAGAATGCGCGCCGTTTGGTTGGTTTGTTTTGTTTATGACGGATGGAACGGATGGACGATGAAGAAATAGATGGTGAAGTAGATGATTAATGAGATTAATGAAAAATAATAAATAAATAAATAAATTACATCATTCATGTTATGAACTAAATCTTATAATACATATATATCTGTATACTATGATATCTACAGTTTATTTTATTTATTTTATTTTATGCAAATGCATTATGTATATAAAAAAATATAAATAGTATTATTATTAATAATCGTGTTCTATTCAATGCATTTCTTAGACTCAACAAAAATTATGTATACATAACACATAATAAAACCTGAATATTATTTTATTTAATTCATTAAATGGTTGATTAATTATTATCAATTATTATTTATTGATCATTAATTATTTATTATTTATTAATTTATTATTTAATTATTGTTAATATGATATATTAAACAAATTATCTGTTATGATCTAAAAATAATGAAATCAAGAAGAAAGAACGACACGCGTTCTAAATAATTTCAAGGTTTACTAAATTTACTCGTAATTGCTTGTAATGTAGTAATAACGAATTTAAAGAATTCATTTTCCTTTTTTTTTTACTTTTTTCATTGTGAAAAGAGATATTATATCGTACTTAATGTATATTAAATTTTCTTTCTTTACTAAATTTTAACCTATTATTAATTTTCTTTTTTAGTTTCACTTCAGATTATTATTTTGATATTTTGATAAACATTACGGTCTTTTTTTTTTTTTATATTATTATTATTATTTCATTCATTAAATTAAAATATGCAGCATATTTAAAATAATAAACTCATGATGGTAACTCATGATCAATTTTTTTATAATCAAATCAAATCTATACTTTATATATCAAATACAAAAGTGTCATTCGTATCGTATTCCAAATCAATTAAAGTTTTTTTTTTATAATTTATAATTTATAATTTAAAAAAATCAATCATTAGTGTTTTTGTGTAGCATATAGTTGAACCTGCATACTGCAAAAGCATACCTGCCTAAATGCATAAAATTTTATGCTCGAATTGGGCAATATGAGCAATAAGCATATGATTACGTGTATTGATATATTTTTTTTGTATTACAGAATTTAAAAGATCTAAGATTTTAGAATAATCGAATCGTAATTCATTAAACGAAAATCGTGAATTTTAATAATAATAATAATAGAATCGATTCATTATCATTTCTAATAAATAATTTAATACCGAATTTATTTTTTCTATTGAATAATCATGATCTTTGGAACCCATATAAGAAATAAATTTCAGTATTTATTATTATTTATTATCTATTCGCTTGATTATTTATTATATATTTCTGTATTGTAAATTTTTCTGACATCAAAAATTTTTCATATGCATAACGTGTTTATACACTGGTCGAAATCTCACCTATCTGTCACCTATCCGCCTCAGATAAGTGTAGTATCGTTGCTGAAAATCTGTCATATATCGGGTGCCTGATAGTGTAGTTTACTATAAACTAAATCTATCGGATGCCTGATAGTGTAGTTTACTATAAACTAAATCTATCGGGTGCCCGATAGTGTAGTTTACTATAAAATAAATCTATCAGGTACCCAATATATGTAAACTACACCTATCGGGTACCCGATATATGACAGATTTTCAGCAACGATACTACACTTATCTGAGGCGGATATGTGACAGATAGGTGAGATTTCGACCAGTGATTTGCACTTATACAGGTTCAACTGTACATATATACAAGCAATTTTAAAATCTACACATAGTTTATCTGTAATAAAGTAATAAATAATAAAGCAGTAATATGAGTACAATATTTTATTTTACTTTATTACAATTTGTTCCGCTAAATTATTTATTTTAATTTATTACCTTACCTTAATTCTTTTATTACTTTATACCTTTTTTTTAATACCTTGTTTTATTTTCATTCTTTTATCATACATTCATTCTTATTATTTTTTTACGCTCTATTATTTATTAAAAAAGTATAAAATAAAAAAATCAAGGCGTAATAATCAATAATAACAATATTTCATTTTTCATATTCTCCTTCTTCGATCTTTCTTTTTTTATTTTATCATTTAAACATTTTTCTCACGGTTGTTTACTTGTATATGTTTGTAACAATAGTATGAAAAACAAAGTAATAAAAAAATAAGAATCGGATTAATTAATAACAAAAAAAATGTCATAAATTATATTATACAATATATATCAAAAACTTTTCTTTTTATGGATTAAATTCTCCACCAAAAGAATGAATGAATAAGCTTCTTTTTGTTTCTTTAAATCACATGATTATTATGCTGCTGTAAAACGGTAGAAAAAAAAATTAATAATTATAATCATTTAATAATGTACTTTTTAATTATTTATAATTAAAAAAAATCCTGTGTAACCGATCTAAGTCATTTTCTCTATATAACACAAGACTATTTAATTAGGGCAGCTGCGCATCATGCGATTCTGCGCAGGAACTGTACGATCGTATACAATTTGATCGGGAGTTTTTTGAATGTATTCTTTAATATAGTCTAATCAATTGATTTAATGATTATTATTAATACGGATGCAACATGATAATCATTTAATTTTAATTCTCAGAGTCTGATTAAATAAAATATGTGTTTATTTAATTTTTTGTGTGTATCTATTGCTCGGATATCCTTTTCAACACAGATTTTTCGTTTTTAGCACGTTGAATTTCACGCCGTTTACGTTGTCACTCTCGTTCGTGTTGACGGTAACCCACATCAGCTCGTCTAACAGCTTTTTGTCGCTTACGCTTTGATTTATAATCATCTAAAATTACAATATCACCCCTAACAAACACAATCAAAAATTAGTACGTACACCTAATAACTCGAAGTTCAAAATTTACATTTACATATTTACAGTAAGTATCGATTATCGCCTAATAGAACCACAATACTAAAAGCAATAGAACGAAAAAAATATTTTCTTATACTTGAATAAATAATGGATACAAAATGAAAATATTTATTTTCGTTAAATAAAAAATAAATAACTTTATATTCGAAAATTTACTATTACAAATCAATTACACATTAATTACATATCGAATGACAATCAATTCACAAATTCTAATTAAAAAAACTAAACGATAATAACCAAAAAAATGTAATCACAATCACATCAACGAAAACTACATATAGTTAACAATTAATAAAAAACGATAATTTTTACTAAAAAAGTAAATTCCACCAAAAAGGAATTTTACACAAAAAGTAGAAATCAGCATAAGCGACATCAATAAAGTTGAATCCATCCCTCCCACATTTCATGCTACACATAAAACGTGATCATACTGGTATACCGTACAGTATACCGTACAGTTTATCGTCATACCTCTCAAATAACTATAATACTTATATGTATCATTTTTTTTTATCTTTATTACATGCTAATGGTGTAAATTGACAAAACGAGAATTTTGATTATTAAAGTTTCGTATTGAGCAAGGTCCATAATTTTTTGAACCATTGTAAAAAAAAAAAATGTAATGTTTTCAAACAAACAAACATGCAAACAACGCAACACGTAAACTTTAAAAATTTTAACATTACCAATTAAAAATTTTTTGATCAACAGCCAATAAAAATAAACTAGCTCTATGCTTATTTTTTTAGGATTATCCTTATTAATATTCTGATTGACACTAAATTAAAAAGAAAATGTTATCCTAGAAATCGTGCGTAATAAAAACAAGGGTATTAAACATCGGCTAAATTTGTCACTTGATTATCTCACCACTACTGTAAATCGAAATGGTTCTTCTAATAAAAGCGCTTCAATCTTAGATACTAAAAAATGCAAGCAAGAAATATAGGAAATAATTAATTAAAAAAAAGCGACGTGTAACAGAATATCATAATATTGCCCTTTTAAACGGTCATTATATTTTCCTTTCTGGTATTTTCGAAGTACGGAATTCTGAAACGAAACAATGTGATCATGAAAGAAGGAATTGAGTTTGAACATAATTACCGTTTAAGGTAGTTAGATTAGATACGTATAATGCATGCAGCTTAATTAAACCAAATAAAAAAATTTGTTTGCGACTATTGCAGAAAAAAAAAATTTAATGAATTAGGTACGTATAATGCATGCAACTTAATTAAATTGGATAAATTAGATCGATTGGATAGTTTATAAATTCTAAAATTACCTATCTCCTCCGTGAGTAGAATCTTGGTTCTAAAATTTTCTAATTAATTTTTTGAAATAAATAAATTTAAATTTTACCTCATTATTCTATTTCTTTATAATGATACGATCAAGTATAAATTTGGTAGTTTTACTAATAGCGTGGACGATTATTTTTTCTTTGGTCCCTTTAGTATCTGGTTATAGTGTTTTTACACACAATGAATCAAAACCATCCTTCACAAAGCCATTCATATGGAATTCATTAACATACAATGACGGAACAGTAGTTATTCGAATTTTTAGTGTAAATCCTTATCATGATTTAAGTCTGAATGACACAAAGTGTTATAATTCAATATTATCTTTGCGCGTTATTTATCCCAATGGAACAGTCGGAGAAATAGATAGTGACCTTGGGGGAATTCAGGATTTTAACTGGTGTCTTACAATGTATGATAGTTATTCTATACGAAATCCTATCCGCACTCAAATCCTTTATACGGGTTATACACTTGTTACATACATAAACGCTTCAGATCCAAACGATTATTTAACTTATAAAGAATGGGGATTAATTATGGGTTGGGATGGCAAGATACATGAGTAAATGTTTTTCAATACAGCATTTGATTATTTTAACAATTTAATTATTGTAACTTATAGTTTTACTTTTTCAAAAATTTTAAATTATGAAGTCGTGCATATCTCGGTTTGCCATATTTAAATCAAAAAACAGGCTTTTGGCGTCCTTCAACGAACGTGAATAACGTTAATCCTGAAAAGGGTTTTTTTAGAGTATCTTCGAAAGATCTTATTTATGAATGGCATCAATATATAATGTGAGTTTTTATTTCATACATTTTCGCTTACATTATAAAAATTTTGAATTTTTATTTATTTACTTTTTTTTATAGAGATGAAAATATCAATTTTAAGGTGTTTTTAAATGGAAGTTTTAAAAAGATAGATAATTTTTATACAGCTTTATTTATAGCTAACGTCGACGAGGGCTATCATATAATTATTCAAAATTCCACCACTGATTTAACGCCAACCAAAGATCCTTTTAAAGTTCGTGCTTCGGCTTATGCACTTTTGAAGAAATACGATGATACACAATTTGGTGCACCAGTAATACTTTATCAATTAACGCGAGATGATTTTGATTTAGGTTATGTGGATTGCGGATATTCGCATGTTAAAGTTGGACAAGTTTGTAGAATTGTCCTAAATGATTCCAACTCCACATATTATTCAAAACTTATTTATTTATCTACCGGTTCTATTGTAGAATTTTCCCCATTATCATTACCCGATATACCTGAAAAGAATATTACTTTTTTGGATTTTAATTCTTTCGTATTTTATGATCTTCCATTTGGTGGTTATTTTTATCCGAGCTATTTATTTGATGAATCTAGCAATACTACTTATGCATATGGATATATTTATGATATAAATGCTAATAATCCTACCAATTGGAGTCTTCCCGAACCATCAGTTATAGATTCGATGGGAACATTTATAATCTTGCCTAATAATACCATGTTAATTGCACAACCGGAATTGAATGATTCATGGAGTTTTATCTCCATAGATCTTCCTAAATTTACTGAAGACCATGGTTATTTAAATTCTTATATTAATACGACGTATCCTCAAATAAATTCGGACATTCCAACTTCAACAGAAAAAATTACAATTACATATAATCAACCAGTAGAACTTTCAACTGGAAATATTTCAATATATCAAGTTGAGAATAATGTTGACATTCTTCGACAATATGTTGACAGCAGCTTTCGAAATAGTGATTATTGTACTATCTCTGATGATGGATTAATAGTAACTATAAAAGTTATAAAAAGTACCTTTAGTAAGCCTCTCAGTAAATTTTATATTAAAATCGATAATAATTTTGTAAGAGACAAAGAATATAAAGAATCTTTGAAGGGTATATATACAAATATTTGGCAATTCAGTACATGCAAGTATATTATTTATTTTATAATCATCTATTTTTATATATGTCATTAATTTAAATATTGAAAATTTTATCTCTTACGTTCAATATTTTTAGTGAAAAATACAGAACCTTTTGCAGGTAATCTTTACTTAGAAATTAATATTAATTACTTAGATTCATTATTTAAATTAATAATTTTTAAATGAATAGACTCAGTAACTGGATTAATGCGTTTAACTACAGAAGGCACTCAACATTATGAAAATCTTACTTCAACTGAAAAACATCAATTCTTTTTAAATCTCCAAAATGAATTATCTAAAATTATTCCTATTAATATTGATAAACTAAGTTCAAATGAAAAAACTCAAGTTGATAATATTCATAATAGTAATAGTCGTCAACTAATTCTTTCTATTAATATTAAATCATCTAAAAGTGAAAGAAGTGTTGATGCTATTGTAAAAGATTTAGATGAAATGATTAAATATAAAAGCATGACTCCCATTAGTTTAAACCCTACCACAATGTTTTTAGATGAAAATTATGGATTTCTGACAACACGTAAGTTTATTTTGAATTTATTAACTTATATAAATAATAATATATTAATGGAATGGAATAATTTTTTTTTTTTTTTATTATTAGCAAATCTCTGGGAAAAATACAAGTTTAAACTTTTGGGTCTTTTCTTTGTAATAGCATTATTGATAATTCTTTTCTTTATTGCAAGAAGAAGAGAAAAAAAGGTAAAATAACTGATATTATTTAAATAAATAAATATTTAATATTATGAAAGTGAAAATTTTGCATGTATTGACATTATTTAAATTTTTTAAAGGCTGATAATATTGCTATTTTACAACTTGGATTAATTATTTCTGATTTGGTATTGGATATTCTTTTTATCATTTTTAATGGTAAAATTATTGAAAAACTCTATATTCCAAGGTAAATTCATTCTGCTTGTTTTGTTAAATTTTTTTAAAAATTTAATATAAATTGTTTTTTTATTTATGCACAAATAGTATCGTATTCTTGGTTTTTCCATTTACTCTCAACACTATTTGGGCATTTTATATTATTAAAAATGAAAACGCATCTCCTGAATTTTTAGGATGGTTTAATCAAAATATAAAAATAGTATCAATATTTACAATCTTCGCAGGTGCTGATATTGAAGCATTAAGTATTCTCTATTCAAATTTTGCTGGATTCCCACATTTCCAAGCACCTTTTTCTCATAAAGGAAAAGTTAGAATTTTTCGAGCTTCTATCTTAGCCATTTTCACTGAAAATGTACCACAAGTGATTATACAGGTCAGAATCAAATTCTTTTCTTTTTATTTGTTTCGTTTATTTATTTTTCTGTTTTTTTTTTTTTTTTAATTATAAAAAAATTTCAATATTTTAGATAATATACCATTTTCGTGTGGTTTCATATGACATTGTTCCTCTTCTTGCGCTCATTTCTTCATGCCTTAGTTTGACCATTAACATTGTTTGTAGACTATACCAAGCAATAAGTTATTCTCGCTCCCATCATGAATCTTCGGAAAATAATACAAACCGAAACAAAGATAAAGAGAAATTAGAATCGACCCAAGATTTTAATTTTGTACCAGAAATACCAATAACACTTGCAAATATATCCTAATAAATATAGTTTATCTTATCTGCTAAAAAGTTAGATATATGTATTTTTTATTTGTCACCAGTGACAATACATTTTTAGAATATACACCAGGCAGCTGTTTATCAAATTTATTTATAACACAAGGAATTATTTAAATTGCATAAACTTTTTTTTAAAAAGAGTCCCCTGATAAAGGGCTATCATATGATGCCTTGATTAATAAAAATTGGTCGCTTACTCGTGCAAACATCTTGTCTTAAATAAAATTAACCAAAATGATGAATCGAATTGTTAATCGCAATGTCTTTTGATTTCAATAACTATCCATTGTAAATACCAACTATCTTATATGAACTTGTAGCTTAGAACCGCATACACTGATCCTGAAAATTTACAAAATCCGATAAAATATAAAGAAATAAATCTTCTGATATATATTGTTTGGGTTCTTTTTTGGGAGTTAACAAGTGGGAGACCTGCATTTTATGATATGGACGGTTTTATTATGTTGCAAATAATTAAATAACGTTGAAGTGAAACACTGATTGCGGGAACACCATTGGAATTTGTTAACATTTATTCACACGCATGGAATCAAAATTTAAGCCAAAGACTAACTATAGAATATATATGTAATTCTCTTGTAATTATCTTATAATTCTCTTGAAGATATATTTATCTTGAAAATATTGAGAAATTTGAAATAATTGGTATTTCTTTAATATCTATAAAAAACATTTTTTATTTTAACATTTATCAACCAATCATTTATTTTTTTTAAAAATTATATAGAAGGTATCAACAATACATACAACCAAGCAAGTAGCTCAAGTATTTTATTACATTATTTTATGTTAAAATCAAGTGGTAATGATTGGGGGCGTTTTTAATTAATAAAGTCTTATATACTGTAGTGATATTGTGAAAATTGCACATTAGTATATTTATAAAATTATTTGCATACGTATTATATAAAATAACAAGCGGTCACGATTAGAGGGAGCTTTTATTGTAAATATTTGTATTTATTTATGAATTAACAATGTAAAAAATTCAACAATTCCAAATGATACAAAAAAAAAATTAAAAAATGGATACGGATTTTAAATAATTGGAGGAATACAATTACCAAATGAAATTTATAATAATTGGCTAAACTTGACAACGAAAAATTTAATTTTTATTATAAGCTGGCAGATACTTTATAGATAAAATATTATTTCAGAAAACAATTAATTAATATATATATTATTTCATGATAATTTAGAAATAATTAATTAATTCGTTATTCATTATACTGGATTTTCGCTAGATGATAAAATAATTATCTAATAATTTTCTGATATGATATAAAAGTTAAATAATTGTTGCACATGTATACATGAATAACTTTTTAAAGTAGTATTTAGAATTCTTGTATAGTTTTATTTTAGCAAACAATTATCGAACAATTAATAGATATGCCTCCCTCAAAAAATTCAAATAAATCTTGAACAAAAGTTGGCCAAGTCGAATGGTTATTGAACAACTCTGCAAACTGTGGATAATTTTTTTCATTGGGTGATAGTTCTATTACATTTTTCTAACATGACGTAAGGTACTTCGTTGATTACAATTTAATATATATATTTACATGCTGTCCTTCGCTTCTATGAACTTACGAAAATCATTTTTTTTTCCAATTTTTTCATAAATGTCATAAATGTCATGATCATGAAGAATGTGTGATTAATAAGAGATTGATTGCTTAAGAATTGAGAAAGGATGGAAAGAAAGAAAGAATAGAAAATTTATTGATTATGATTTTTATAATAATATTTTTATTACATAGTTATAATATTTCGCTTAAAAATAACATTTTTAGGCGATTGATTATGAAATACTATTTTTAGACGATTAATTATTAAATCGTCCATAAATCATCTAAAAATAATATCTTTTAGACGATTTAATAATTTATCGCTTAAAAATAACGATATTTAATTTTTACTAGTTACAAGAATTTTTTGATTTGCGTAATACTTTTCAAACTTGCGCAATACTTTTCAAACTTGCGCAATTTCTATATAGTACTTTCAAACTTGCGCAATTTCCATATAGTACTTTAAATCTTGCGCAATTTCCATGTTATACTTCATGCAAGGGTTATCTATATTACTAAATGCGAGCTGAAACGCACCTGTCATACCACTGGACATCCCCTGTTGGTTTAAAGTTTCGTGACCTGACGTATTTATGATATATTTTTAGTGATTGATGAAAAACTGGATTTATTGTATTTGTATATTCGTATATTTGAATAACTAAAATAGAGATTGTCAAAGATTGTAATCGTACCACGAAGTGCATCTAAGCTTGATGCAGCGAATTGTACTATGATTATGGAATAAAAAATTATAATAAATAGTTTTTTTGCATATTAATTCAAAGTACCAGATAGAAATCTTCTATTTTCAAATTTAGATCACAATGTGATTACTTATATCAAATTTGTGATGAGATTACTAATTCTCAATTATATAAGAAACCAAAACAATATTGATGTCGTATATAATTTTTTTGTTTTACATAATAACAATAAAGCATTGTCTTAGTAAAGAATAGTAAAAAATAAACATTGTGCAGATGAAAAATTTATTTTTTTTTTAAAAAAAAGTTTGTATTTCCAAATTGAGAATGCATTATGATTGCCTATATCAAATTTGCAATGATAATTGTGATGAGATTACTAATTCTTGATTATGTATAAAAACAAACATTATTAATACTATTATAGAATTTTTTTATATTACATAATAACAATAAAACATGTCTTTTTAAATAAAAATAAACATTGCACAAATGACAAATCAATTTTTTTTATGTAAACTTTTTGGTAAAAAATGAAACTAACTAAAAATATGAATGTAAAAATTATATATAAATTAATTGAAATAAATTTTTTTTTTTGAAAAATAACTTGATAATATGTCTACAACTTTTGAAGTTATAGCATATATTAGCTCGTGGAAGGGAACATTTTCTTCCAGTTCAGTAACTGGAATTGCCATATATAAAAAACCTAACAAATAAAAACACTCCTGATCCTGAATCCTTGTTATTAAATTTATTATTTCAGTTTGATAGTTTAGATATTAATAATTTAAATTTTAAAAATTGGTAGGTGACATTAAGATTTATACTTGATAATTCTCTTCACTTACTTGCTATATGTGATGGGTTAACCAAAGATCCAAGCACCCATGATTATATGTTGATTTAAGACATTTTTTAAAAGATAATTATTCACTTACATTGTTGCAAAAATATCAAATTAGTTGTAAGGTTGCAGGTAGCTTATACACAATTCATAAGCAAAATTTGATACACAGAGATTTACACTCAGGGAATATTTTATTTGCAAAAGGTTTTTACTGGAATATTAGTGATTTGGGATTGAGTGGACCAGTTGACAAACCATCAAATAGTATTTATGAGAATCTCCCATACATTGCTCCTGAAGTTCTCTGTGGTGAAATTTATACAAAAAATCAGATATATATAGTATGGGCATATTAATGTAGGAAGTCATAACTGATGAAACACCCCTTGATAACCTTGAACATGATTTGGATTTAACTCTTGATATAGTCAAAGAATATTGACCAAAGATTTATGAATATATTCCACATGAATATTCTACTTTAATGAAACAAAGTTGGGATGCAAATTCTAAAAATAGACCTGATGCAATTACAATTTGGAGATCAATAAAATAATTAATACAGTCATTATACAATGAAATGGATAAACAACAAGAACCAAATATTCAATCCAAAGTAGTTATGAATACTCAATTAAGTAAAAATACAAAAAGTAAAATATTCGGAATATAAAATAGTAAAGTTTTTACATTCAACATTCCAATTAAACCTAAAAATGTCACTGATGGTAAATATATTTTATATTATCTCCTTTTCTTATCATTTTATTTTTATTGATTTATTAATTATTTACAATTTATTTTAAATTATTATTCATTTTTTTATAGAAGAACAACTAGGTAAGTTAATTCTAATTTTTAATTCAGATGAAACCTCCATTTAATTGAAATTAAAATAATATGCATGTTTATACATTTAGCATTTACAGTGGCTCACAAAAGTACTGTAACAAAAAAAAAAACTAATTTTCAAATCAATATAACTCAAGAAATATAAATCTTATAATAATAAATTTATATTTATTAAATAACCTTGGTTCTATACTTTATTTCAATATAAAATTTATTGTAAGTTTATTATAAAATTCTAGAAATATATTTATTTATTTAAATGTTCTATATTGTAATACATATGTGATTTTTTTAAAAATTTAGATTTTGTAATTTTCTAAAAAAAAATAAAATAAATATAATAAAAAAAAAATATATTCTAATTGTTTACTATATATTACCATCTTGTATACCCTCCCCTTGCCTTCATTACATCTTTTATTCTTTGTGGCATTGACTCAATTAACTTAGTACAAACCTCAAAATTAATATCATTCCACACATCTTGAATCTGTTCCCACAACTGATCTTTCTTTGTAACTTTTACAGGAAGTTTTCTCAGTCTTCTATCTACCTCATTCTACAAATGTTCAATAGGGTTTAGATCTGGAGATTGAGCTGACCATTCAAGTACCTTTATGTCATTTTCTTTAAACCACTCCTTAGTAAGTTTAGCAATGTGTTTGGGGTCATTATCCTGTTGAAAATAACATCTTCTTTATTTAGATTATACCAAGTTAGTGTTCCTAAAAAATTATCTGTAAGTATTCTTCTATAAAGTTCACTGTTCATCTTCCCATATATCTTACAAAGATTTCCCACACCAAGTGAAGTAAAGCATCACTACACCATAATATTTTCACCTCCAAATTTTACAGTTGGTTTTACATGGGGGTTTCTTAAAGGTTCTTTCACTTTCTTCCAACAATACTCTTTAGCATCACTACTAAAAATATTAAATTTGCTTTCATCTAACCAAATTACCTTAGACCAATCTGAAATCGTCCAATGGAGATGTCTCTTCGTGAAGGCAAATCGGTAATTTCGATGTGTCTTCTTGAGGTAAGACTTTTTAATTTTAGTTCTTGCTACTAGGCTATTTCTCTGGAGAATTCAGCATATAGTTTTAGCACTTACCCTTATATTTTCATCCCTTTCGAGTTGCTCCTTCACTTGAATTTTATGGGTACTTTGTTAGATGTTATAAGTTGAAGCACTTTTCATTCATTACGGTTAGTAATTATTCGTCGGTACCCAGGTTTCAGCCAATTTTCATTACTACCTGTCTCTTTTAATCATTTATTTATTCTAGAGATGGTAGAAAAGTGAATACCTTTGACATAAGCAACATAACGAATGGTATTCCCTTCTTCGAGAAGCGCAACTACCCTAGCTTGTTTCTTGGCAGATATTTGTTTCATGGGTGATTTTTTTTTAAATATAATTTAAAAAAAAGATTGGCAAAAGGTTTTTTCTTAATAGGAAAAAGTGGGGTTTATTATTATTATTATTATTAAAAATTTAAAATAAATTTTTTTTATCGCTATTTTCGAAATGGTCTGGTCAGGTGTTCTGTGATACAAAAAGTTTTTTTGCAGATCCCACGAATATTACACAATCGCGTATAATAAAAGTCTACCAAATAAACAAATAATTTTATTTTCACACTATTTTTTATTTGTCTATACACCAACGTTTATTTTTATTGAGTTTTGACATAAATAATAGTAGGTTTCTTCCCTTTGATTTCAGTGATTACAGTTTCTTTTTTTTTGATTTTGGTGATTACAAGTTTTCTAATAAATTTTGAAATTACAGATGCCACAAGAATACAGTGAAGACCTTCACTGGCAAGTAGTTTATTTAGAAAGTGAAAGTTATAATGCACAAGAAATTTCTAAAACTTTATTCATTGGTAAATCTACTGTAAATTATATTCTCAGAACATTTGCTAAATGGGGTTGTGTAATAAATCCATTCAAAGGAGCACCT
>CAJVPK010001118.1:0-15107 GCA_910592015.1 Diversispora eburnea | reverse complement strand
AAAGAGATTGGACATGAAAAGACACAAAATAATGAAATTCATTTATGTGAAGCCACACGCCATTATTGTGGAGAACCATGTTTATTAAAAACCGAAACAGGAAGGTTCATACCAATGTAAAAATAGTTGCATTGTAAGTTTACATAAACTACAAAACTTCCCATATATTAAAATAATTTAATCATTTCCTTTATGTATTTTTATTTATAGATTTCATGTGAAGAGCAACATGAATTGTATAAATGCCAAAATGAAGTACACCCAATAGAATGTCCATTAGAAAATTGTCGACAAAGATCGAATCATTTTCACGCATACTAAAAGGATGTTAATCATTTTTACGGGTAAATATTTTAGTCAATATTATCTCAAGTGGATTCTAATAACAATTTTAATTTTTAGACAAGAACACCAATGTCCCAAAGAATGTGAAGACAAAGGAATTTGCAAAATAGTAACAGAACCTACTGCAGTTGAAGCTAAATATGAAAATGCACATGATAGTTTTATATTTACCAAGGTAAAAATGATTTAACACATTTAATAAAGCAAAGATACTTATTTTAGATACATTTTATTTCTAGTATTCCCAAACTTTCCAAAGACTTCCTTGTTGTATCAAAATTCCTCCATACAAATTTAAGCATGATGGAAAGCATGTCATGAAATAAAGAAACCTCATCATTGTGATTCAAACTGTCCAAATGATAAAGGTCAACATATTAAGGAAGAAGAGAATAAACAAAATTTTCATTTTTATGATATTAGATGTCCAAACTGCTCATATTACGTAAGCAGATACTTAAATTTTTTGTTTATTGATAACTCATTAATTATTGAAATTAATTTTTTATTTTAGTGCACATTACCTCATGGTCATGATGAATTTTCTATTTTTTTTTTTTTTTAACATAATTATCCTAAATATTAATCTGAGACTTATTCTGATTAAAAGTTTTAGCAACCACATATGGGAATATGTTTTTGATTTCATTTGAATGTGAATTTGATTATTATTATTATTATTGTAAAATTAAAAAATTTTGACAGATTATCGATTAAATTCTGGAGATAGAGAAGATTTTGTATTATGCCATAAAGTAACTATTTAATATTCTATTGACTTTAAACAAACAATTTTGTTTTGAATTTTTTCATTGAAAATTAATTTATTTTAAATTTTAGCTTTGTGAAGTTGTAGAACGGCACAGACATTTGATTATTGTAGAGATCCGAAAATATATTCAATATCATAATGTGTTTCAATTTAAAAATTTCAATAATAATTCTTTTATTAACATTCATAAACAATCAAATAAATATAAATAAATAAAGCAAACATAGAGTCAAAACCTTATAATTTAAAGGATTATATATCTCACCAGAGAGAATAAAGTTTCAAGGTATATAAAATATTAGTTTTATTACATTAATTATCCAAATTATCATTAATTTATTTTTTAAAAAAAATTATTGATAGATGATCGTGAAAAATTTAAGAAAATTGATCGTGAATGTCCAGATGAAGAGTATCAAAAATTTGATGAAAATTCAGGAGTACTAAAATTTTATTACACACAAAATATTTTTCACGCAAGATTAGATCCTCCAAATAATAAAGGATACATATCAATTGATGATCATCACTTTACAGTCGATATCCCAGATACTTGTAATTGATAGTATACCTGCCACCCAAATTCAAAATCCAAATGCCAAAATCCCAAATGCCAAAATCCCAAATCCCAAATCCCAAATTATGATTAGTATTTTTTGCCGAAATCCCAAATCCCAAATGATTTGGGATTTGGGCAACACGTATAATTGATAGAAGTGTTTATATGTCTCTTTGGGATTGTAAACCAAAATGTGATAATACTAAATTAGAATGTCTTGAAAAGGCACACAAAATTGTTTAAGGAGTAGTGTATGAGGCAGTTTACAGATTAATTACAAAATTAAGCAATTCTCATCGTGGATACAAATTCTTTTATACTATTTAATGATTCCGCCACGGTTGTTTATGAAAAATGAAGTTAATCGAATCCAGATGCACTTTTTGAAAAAAGGATCAAATATGAACCAACAGATGATACTAATTTTAGCGAAGGGATTAAGAAATCTGTCGAAATAATCGATACTTATTCCAACCTTTCCAAGTAAGTTAAGAACTAATAAATATAATTTCATATTATATTATTATTTATCATTAATACAATTTTTTTTCTAGAACAAATGTAGAAATCCTACTTCAGGAATTGAATTGCGAACTCTTTGTCAGAAAGAAATGGATTCAGAGTACTATAATTATTTTAATTTTATATCTTATTTGCTTTATTTATATGATTATATTGCATTTTTAGTTCACATTTATATCTTTACGTAATTTGATTTTGAACAAAATAACGTTTACTAATGATCATTACGAAAAATGGCAGATATTGCCAAAAAAATTTCCGAAATCACCAGATGTCAATGCGCAATATTAACTTGTTGATCAGATAATCTTCGAAGTCATAAACCAACGTTAATATGAAATGAGAGTTCAAATATTTAGTTTCAATATATTAGAAAATCTTTTGTTGTATATATTAAATATTAAATATAAAATAAGATATGCTAGGAAACGGAAACCGTTGTCGATATTAATTAATTAAAAAAATAAAGCATATGTCATCAGATTTTTTTTTTATCTTTATTATTTGTCATGTGTTCTTTATCTTATAATCGTTATCATAAAATCGGACAGACACCTATCCGAAGTTACATTTTTGATATTTTTTATTCATTTTATTGACATATGCATCAAGACCAGAACTTTAAAGCATCAAAAACGTAACTTTGGTATCACTTTATCCTACGCTACGCTCCGGGACAATTATTTTTTAAAAGGATTTGTGAATGTAAATTCCCTTTTTTGGCACTCATTATTCAATAAATTGTCATATCATCTGCATAAAAGAAACAGATTCCGCCCAATAATCGTATGCCATAATTAAAGGTCATAAGTATTATATATTGAAGCTGCAATAATATTTTCGAATTTATCAATTATCATATCTTCGTTTTGATATTCAAAGTCTTCAACTTCATTGATTTCATTAATTTCATTCTCACTTATGATCAGTTTTATTTATCATTCTGAAGTTTGAATATTTTCAGGATCATTGTAAATAAAATATAATGATAAATATAAATAATAAATTGTATAAATGATAAATATAAATGACAAAAAATAAAAAATAAATAATATAAAAATATATAAATTTTTTAGAAAAGAAAAAAAGAAAGAAATAAGTATTTGATAATAAAATGCATATACACATACATTTCTCATATTCTCAATATATTCTCAATAGAACAAAGGATATAAATTTACAAAAATGATATACATATTTAACATATCGTATTATTACGTATTATATATTATCAATTGTGACAATCAAATGTGAAAGATTTTATTTGTCAACAATAGAGAGGCAGTTATTTTTACTAATTGGGACACTTAATTGCATCATTTTAATGTAAACCATAAATGTCGGAACGAAAATTTCCCGCACTTTAAATACTTTCCATTTTTTACTCACCTCTCCTGTATCAACTTTTATTATTTTCCAATAGCGAAAAAAAGTTTTGTGATTACAATAACTAATAATATTTTGCATGATCGCATAATTTATTAACAAAATAATTGAACAATAATTTATAACAATAAAATTTATTAATATATGTGAAATGGAATCACTCAAAGATCATATTCGCACCATGGAATTTGAACCTTATAAACCCAAATGTGTCGAACTTATTAAACATATTGACTGGGATGATTATGATAAAGAGCGACATGATCCACTTAAAGATTTAAACGAAAACGATGAATTAGAATTCGTCATTGATGAAGCAGCATCTAACCATGCAAATGGAATTGTAAAGAGCGAAAATGATCTTGAATTTGATATTAAATTCGATTTTTCCGAGGTATTAATTATTAATTTTTATTTTAATTTATTATTAATTATTTATTATAAATTATTCAATTTTATTATTTAATTTTATCTAATTATTATTATAATATTAAATATATTTATAAATCAATTATTAATTTTAGAATTTTGACATTGATTTTCAAGTTTTTAATGATATTTTAGCAATATTTGGTCATAAAAAATCATCTTCAAGTAAACCTATAACTAAAAAAGGTAAAAAAGTTGAAAATTCATTAGTGCCTGCACAAAAAATAATCCTTACTTCTAATAGAGGATCCAATTATCAATCATTCTGTCGAACAATCTTATTTCCCAACAATGCTGACCTTCAAAATATTTATACCGAGATAATTGATGGAATTTTACACATCAAAATACCAAAGATTGAAAATTTATCTGATTTATTGCTGGTAATTAATTTAATTTAATTTTTATTATTATTATTATAAATATTATTTATGATTAATCATGAATATTATAATTTTATATTCTTTTGAAGCAAAATGATATTTGCACAATTTGTAAATTACGAAAATGTCTTATTGATTATTTTTCTGAATTTTCAAATTCCTAAAGAATTATTTATTTTAATTATTAAAAATTTCAATTTGTAAAAAATTCAATTTTATTTCGTAAAGAAATATATTGTAAAATGTTTTTTTATGTGACCACACGACCTTAAATTATTATTAAATTTAAGTTACTTTATTTTTACATTATTATATATTAGTAGATATTAACATATATCAGCATTTATAAATGTATGTTCATTTATTATTCATGTAAAAATATCCTTATATATATATATATATATCCCTAAATATACATACTTAAATATATTTCCTATTCCATTAAATATATTAAATGTGATAAATTCTATGAAATGTATTAAATGTATTTATAGAGTATAAATAAAATACATATTTGAATCCTGATGAAATAAAAGTTTATTAAAGAAATAAGAAATAATACAACAAAAACCAGACGAAATCCTGCTTTGTGACGAGAACAAACTTAACTTTTCATATTCACCTTGTTATAATCTTTACGCTTTTTGGTTTATTCTCTAAAAACTCTTGATTTCAAATTTAAATAATAGACAATAAATTTATCTCGATTCTCTATTATTCATTATATTTTATTATGAATTTTCTTTAATTCTCTCTAACTTCACAGCTCAATAAAGTCAATTCTTAGGAAGAAAAGCATCTTTTATCTTTGAACTAGCTATATTATATTCAAATAAAAAATAATAGAAATAAACCCTTGGAAAGTGTTCTCATCGCGACTAATGAAAAGGTTTTATTCTTTCTCATGAGCTTGCTAATAAACGAATTGCGAAATTAGTTGTGTAATTTTTTGAATCAAAAAAAGTATTTATAAAGATACTTTGGTGATCTATATTTAATATGAAAACTTAATTTACCCAGGGAAGTTTTTTGTGATTATAAAAAATAGTTATACAAAATGTAAATAAATTGTTAAAATACAGAAGATAATTAAAATTTTTTTTTTATTTACTTGTATCTTTATTTATTTTTATATAGTTCAAACGAAGTTCTGAATCCGAACTTTAAAATAATGAAATAAAATAATATATATAATAATAATGCAAAATATGTAAAAGATGCATGAACAACTTAAAATCTTGGCGATACGCAGAAAATTTAAAGAACAAAAAAAATTACAACCTAAAAAAAAAGAAACAATAAACTATTTCCAATTACTTTCAACCATCTTGATTTTATAAGAATAAAAGACTTTTCAAAACAGATTGATCCAATATTATTTGTGAAACTGGAATGTCGTTCATTCCTTGTGAACCAGACAACCCTGTTATATTCCAGTGGAAAATTTCTTCTAAATTCAGATCTTTCTTCTCCATTATCACATGAATCTAAAAATTTAACATATATTTCTTGTGGTATTATATCTCTATTCCAAAAAGTTACTTAAAGGAATATGTAGGATGTTTCATTTCAAACCAAAGATAACATTAACATGTCTAAAAAAATAATTAAGTAAATAAAAATAATAAAATTTATCAAAAAATAAATAAATATTGCTACAATACTGGTTTGGCAAATTAAATGACATATCTTCAACTTGTAAAAAAGTTGTTTAATAGAACCAGAGGCATGTCCATGAGAAGAAGATGAAAAATGGGCACCCAAAATGAAACAACAACTGAGAAATCCTTCCAATCCTTATTTCTCCTCAAATTCAACAACATTATTTTTGTTTTCTATGCAGTTGTCAAACTTGGCATAATGGAGGAGTGAAAAAGAAATTGGTAGAGACATGTGAGGGTAATATATTTCTAAGAAAATTATTATTCTATTTAAAAATAATTCGCGATTCGTGAGAGACGGAAAGGATTTACACAATAAATTTTGGGACAAAAGAAAAAAGTTTTGTTTATTAAAAAAAGGAAACTTTATCTTATTTTATTAATGTAACCATTTAAAAATATACAATCAGAACCTTTGATTTTTTTATAATTGATAAAATGGTTTTTGTAATTTTCACATTCCGGCTTGAGATTATCGCATATATAACTTATCCTCGCATTTTATTAATGTAAGTCTTTCCGAATCACGAATTAAATATATTAATATAAATTGAGACAAAATTATTATATATTATTTATACTCACTTTTTTTAATCATTTAACATTTAATTTCTCTTCAATCTTCTTTTTTCATTTACTTCTACAGCAACAAATAAATTACAATGACCTGGATCAAGTCCAACAAGCAACTTTCTTACCAGATCTGTATAATCAACTTCTTCATGCATCTTAATTCTTTTGTGCAAAGAGATACTTACACCATTAATCTCTATGTATAATCTAAATTGATTACCATATTATTTGTTTTAAAAACTTTATCCAGAATTTGTGCGCATGTTGTTTGTCAACACCAGATACTATTTGAGATTAGGTCGAGACTGTAAAGAAAATTGGTATAGATAGGTACATATCTTGTTCCAAAAGAGTGCCGGAAACTTGCATAATTTTTATCTCATTATAAATAATTTCAAACTAATTCTATTTACAATTTTTGTAAATTTCAAAAAAAAACTTACTTGATGTGCCTCTATTAGGGATCAAATTTTCATCTTTTGTTGATTCTACAATTATCATACATTTTATAATTACAATTTTTATACATTTATCAATGTTATTAATTCTAAAACTTACTCACTTTATTGTATTCAAAGTGTATTATTCGCCTATTCGATACATTATAATAGTCACATGAGGAATCTCGAACTCGGATTATTTATCATCCTCTATAAAACAAAATCAGTTCAGTTCTGGTTATAGTTCAGTTCTGGTTATGATAATCTGGAGATTTAAATTATTATATTAAGTAAAAATGTGTGATTAAATAAATGCAAATTTGTCATTCGGAATTTTATTATGAATTGTTGTGTGGGTAGAACGTCATAGAAACGTGAGAGATGTTGTTTGAATGTTTGAATGCTACTTTAATTATGTTAAAGATACATGCCGCCGGAATTATGTATTATGCCATAATTATACATTAATTCAGATTAATTTCACGCAATATAGAGAGATTTTTTTAATAAGTTTCTAAAATTAATACTTATAAATGATTTTTTTTACTGTAGCAACAATAAATTAATTTTACCGCCGATCGCGTTTACACAACGGATACGTATCGATTTTCATATTTTAAGCTTTAAAATTGTTGACTTAGTAAGTCCAAAGTTAATATATTAAAACAACTTACAGATTATGATAATTACAATAATTACAGGAATTACGGCGTATCGTTCTAATTTTATTTGAGTGGCGTTACTGCGTTTTAGATTACAATAAGATTTCCATTTTTGTTTTGTAATCTTTACGATAAAAATATATTCCCAAAATTGTTATTTTATGCAAGGACAAAACCGGAACAAACTATTTTTAGGGTGTTCATTTATGGACATATGAAATGTACAAAGGACCTTTAATATCCATGAGTCGGATACTCGGAAGCGTAGAAAACATTTATAACAGTTTAACCATTTTTTCCAATTAACTTTTGATTTTGTTTAGCAATGAGCAACTTTGGTTTTGACAAGGAATCTTTTAAGTGTATGCAAAAATTAAAATAAGTTATCTTGATTTTTATTCTTCGGAACTTCTAATGTTTTTTAACAATAGCTCCTCAAGATCTCGTTTCCAATTCTAGTAATATAGAAAATAATGGATTTCATAAAAACTTGGAAGGTAACTCAGTCAATTTTTATAGTTTTTTTTTACAAATTATTTTCCTCTCAAATTTAAAATTAAAGCATTTGAGCAAAACTTGGAAAACGATAAAATAGAAACAGATTAAGAGTTTTGCGAAGCACAGGCAAAAAATGGTGCCCAAGATTTATGTGAATCCATCCCAGTGCTTTATCGCTTGTTGGATTTGTGTAAAGATGATGGTTCAGATGGTCTTGGTACGTAAATTTCATACTTCATTTTCTTGCGATAATTTTTCTAATATAATTTTGATAAAATTTCTACTCTTCGCAGTGGACAAAATTATAATTTCACAATCAAATGTGAAGAAGCTTTGTAATGATATGATTCCTGAAAGCTTTAAATCAATTTCCAAAATTAATTATGAAAAGTTAAACTCTTGCCAAATTCATTTAATTGGAATCTATGGAAGAAATTCTCTCATTGCTAAACTTTTATTGGATAAAGGAATGATAGATGAAAAAACGTAGTTATTTAATTCATATTATAAAATATAAAGATATCTTTTTTTTTAATATATTATTATTATTTTGTTAAAGCTACAAATTACTCTTAATGCCTTATGATATCGAGTCACTGGATAATAGCTCTGGAATTCGTCCAACAATAGAATTAAGACCAGGAATATATCTTTTAAGGTTACCTCCGGATGAAATTGATAAAAAGAATAAATTTATGGTTATTCATTGGAGCGAAGATGGATGTTATGAAAATAAAGCCTCATCTTATTGTAAAAAGAACATGACTAATTTACATAGGTAAATCTTTTTTCGAGAATCTAAAAAATATAATATTTCAATGTTAAATATATAAATACTTTAATAGATATCTTACAAAAATCACGGAGCACCAAATCTGTTTAATGAATGATCATGACTTGGAATATATTGATTGGAAATGTTATGAAACTAAAAAATCTAAAGATCCTAAAGTTATTGGCATTGATTTTAACGTGAAAAAAAGTGAAGAACAAAAGGAAAACTTTGAAATTTTTCCAGGATTTGAGGTTTGCCTATGGAAGCCATAAATTTATAAAAAATAATTTTAACAATTAATAAATTTTAATAATTTGTCATTCTTTAAATACAAAGATTCCTTTCTCAGAACATATATCACAACCTCAGCGCACGGATGATCAATATGCGAACACTCCTTTGCATCCATTGATTGTTGAATCTGTTTCCAATCCAACTTTGCTTACAAGAAAAATCATCCCTGAGAATAATTATAATGAAGATTTTAATAAATATTATGACAAGAAACAATTACGTGATTATTTTCAACCAATACTTGAAAGTCAACAATATGCTCTGAAAATTGGCCGAAATTTAACAATAAAAAAATTGAAAATTATTGTTAAGCGTGTATTAGTTTCTTCGGATTTGGATTTTTTAGATCTTTTTAAAAACAGTAAAAAAAATAAATCTACTAAAATTGAAAAATTAGCTAATAAACTTTTGTGTGAAAATTATGGGTATGTTATTAGTTTTTTGTTCTATGTAGATCTTTCATTAAATTAATCTAATAAATTATAATAGACACTTTGAGACCGAAGAAAAATCAACTTCTATAATTGGTACGATTTTTATATTATATCAAGTTTTAAAAATAAAATTTTCATCATTAAAATTTAAATATTTTTTCAATATTTTATTTTCTATAGATTTAAATGTTGAAGATATTTCTATCAAATGTGAGTTGTCTTAATTTATTTATAAAATATAAAAATATATTAAATATTTTATTGTCCTTTATTTATTTTTATATTAGCTGTTAAAATTCGTGAAAAACTTCAAGCGATAGTTAACGAAATTGATTATCCTGAATGTGACTGGAAAGAATCTAAAAAACGATATATATTTGCCAAAAATTATGTCAAACTTCATATGAATCTACCTTCATTAACTTCATTAAGGATGCGCTTTGAAGAAGTTAAAAAAATATATTTCAATCAACTAAGTACCTTATACTTTTTAGTAAAGAGTTATACTGGAAAAAAAGATGAAGAAGTTGATGATTTAATTACTAAATTAGAAAATGATGCAAATAAAATTTCTGACAAAGAATTTGTTCAAAATATTTCTAGCAAATATTGCAAAGAAATTTTTGATGATTTTTTTGAAAAGTATAAAAAATGGAAAACAGATATTTTCCCTTCTAAACTGGTGCAAATTCTTTGTGAACATATAGAGGAATTATATCCTACCGGTAAACTATTACAAATCATTAATATAGGTAAATATTATGTTATGCATATTTATAGTATTATTTTTTAAAAATTATTTTTCTAAAATAAAATAATTTGATAACTTTCGTAAAAAAAATAGAAAAAAAATTTTTTTTCTTAGAAAAAAATTACAAGTTTAAAGTGAAATTTAAGATTGAAAGGTATTATCCTACTAAATTATTAATCAGCTTACATGAGTTCCAATTAGATCAATCTGATAAGCTTGAAATAGAAAAAGATGAAAATTTCATTCCCAAACCTATTTTACGTAACAGCGGTTCATTTGAATTTAGCCTTGAAATTCATGACTTCAAGTATGAAAATTTTTTTCATGTTTTATTATAGTACTATCAGAATTAATATTTCAACGTTTTGCTTTTTTTTTTTACAGACAAATTTCTCGATTTAATAAAAAATTTCTAGTCTTTCTGTGGAATAAAATTAATAACAAATTAGATATTTATTTTGGTGGTATTCAAAGCATTTCAACAGCATTAACTACGAATAGTCCTTTAAAGAAACTAAATTTAGAACTTAATGATGAACATTTTATGGTGACAGTTAATGAACCTAAAGGATTAATTGCAATTTATGATACTGTCAATGGAGTAAGTTTTAATCTAAAATAATTTAAAAAATGATAATAATCAGCAACATAAATAATTAATCTTCTTTTTAAAATTTTAGTTAAATGCCTATAGCTTTAATCAGGAACAAACGACAATACACCTTCAATATGCAAATATACGTTTGCAACAATGGTACAATAATAATATGCCAGAAATTGCTCATTTCTTTTTCATCAAAAATACAGATGATATATGTTTCGTAGAAAGAAATGGTCAAGCACGAATCTATAATTTAGACAATGCTTGTTTTCGGCCTGGAAAAGCACATCTTCCAATTAATACAAATCATATCCTTAGTATACCAGATGGAACTTGTTTTATTGCATTCACGAAAGAAAGTCTTGAAACAGCAACCGATGCCACTAATAAAATTAACGTGAACCTTATTAAAGCGCATGTTTATTTTTATGAAAAATTCACAGAAAATGCAATTAAAGTTATCGACATTCCTTTTACAAATTCACATATTGACATTTTTCATTTTTCATTATTTGACAACCAGCAAATTTATTTAACAACAATTGATCAACAAAATGTTAAATTTCAATCCGTTTTAGTAAAAATAACTCATACAAAAACAAAATATCGCTTTGAACGACAAACCCAGAAATCTTTGGGTCAAGTGAAATTTGAAGATGCACATCCCCTTTTAGTTTTTGGCGAAAATACAAAATTCACACAGTATATTCAAGAAGGAGATTTTTTAATGATCGGCACTGAAAAACAAGTTATCTCTGAAATAAAATCCGATGTCAAATTAAAAATAGATAAATCATTTGAAACTGTTGAGCCTGAAAAGTTTTATGATTTCAAAATTAAATCAAGAAGTTCTCTTAATGGTTTACTCGATGCATATTCTAAGGTCTTTACAAAATATGCTATCGATAGCCCTATTGGTAAAATAGATGAACCTCTTACTGTTTATATAGCTTTAGATCTTAAAAATCAGAAAATTGAAGATCATTCTGATCGATTTACCGAATATTTTAACAAAATGTGGAAGAAGTTCAAAAGAGAAACCAAAAAACCTCTCGGTCATATCAAAAATTTTAAGTCTTTTGTCATCCCATATCAAGTTCTCGATAATTTTGATAATTTATTATCTGAATATTTACTAGGAGAGTATGTGTTTTTTAAAAAAAATTCTTAAATATTTTTTTTTTTTTATTAAAGAAACTAATTTTTATGTTTATCATTAAATTTAGATGGCTTATTGATTTCTTTTGTCTTATTCCTATTCAAATTGCTATTGCTCAAGATAACAAATTTATACCACTTCAAGATGGACTAGTTTTCAAAATAGATCAACCAACTGTTGACAATGATTATGGATTAATTGGAAGTGTATCCAAGGCAATCTCTTTTGGATGGTATGAGGCTATTTTTAATTATCATTCTAAACTTGAAGTAAAGGTCATATCATCAATGGGTGAACAATCATGTGGTAAGATTTATTTTTCAGAAAAAATGCTTTATAAAGGAATATGATAATATTTATAGGTTTTTCTTTAATAGGAAAAAGTTATTTGTTAAATCACTGTCTTGGGACAACTTTTGATGGATCCGCAATGGTAAAATTTTATATTTCTGATTCAATTCTATAGTTTGATAATTTGATTATGTTCTTTAATTTATTCTACTTATTTTTAGCGTTGTACTGAAGGAGTCTGGATGTCATTAGGTTTTTAGATAAATTATTTTTATCAAATTTTAAAGAACTTTTAAATAAATAATTTGTTTTTAATTAGATAATTTTTAATTAATTGTAGTAAAAACCAGTGAAGTTATATATATCGCTCTCGATTTTGAAGGTACGAATTATGAGAATTTATTTTATCCAATTTATTATTTTCATGCTCATGTAATAATATTTTATAGGTCTAGCGAGCATAGAAAGAACGGCACAGGAAGAGACATTCATGCAACTTTTAAATTCAGTCTTGTCAGATCTTATATTATTTAAATCTCAGTTCGCAGTTACTAGAGATATTACTTCAATGTTTCGGAGATTTCAAATTGGTGCTAATTATTTCGGAGAAGATTTGGATATATTTCAGGTATATTTATTTTATTGTTTCATTATTTACCTAAAATAACATCTACTAATGATTAATATCATTCGACATGCAGGCAACGTTTTGTATTGTGATAAAGGATGTATCAATAGCAGACAAGAACGATATTATAGATGAATTTCACAGCAAAATTAAAAAAATTGTGGAAAAGGTAATGACAACTTTTTTTTTTGAATTTTCATATTAGAATATTAATGATAATTATTCATTCATTAATTCTTTAAATATTAGGAGGAAGAAAATAATTTCATTACAAAATTATTTAATAATGATATGACAATTATTCCTTATCCAGTATTTAATGGATTTGGTAAAATGGAAATTTTTATTTTTATTTTTATATTTATCTTTATAAATATTTAAAATACCTATTAAATATTCACATCGAATTCTACTTCAAGATTTTTACACAGATTTGGATTATTTCAAAGATAAAATAGATGATAAAAAATCAAGATACAAAAATGCCGGAATGTTTGTTGAAAAAATGAAGGTATTAATGAAATTTTCAAGTTATCTTTAATAAATATAAAATTTCAATGAATAATATAATTATTTATTTATATAGATTATAATGACTAAATTACAGTAAGTTTTTGGTACAGAAATATTTAAATATATTTAGTTATTATCTATTAATATTTTTATGTATAGAGTTTGTGATTGGGGAAGCATTCAAGCCTCTTTACTCACTAAGCGAATACTTGAATTAAAAAAATTTTTAAACAATGCTATTTCTTTTGGATTTGAGCAAGAGAGTGAAGACCCATTTTATGAATCACATAATCCTGATGAAGACGACATTAAGAAGCTAATTGTAAGTTTTTTTTTATTAATTTTAATTTTTGAACATTTAATAATTATTAAATTATTTAGAGTCGTGATGATGGACTTGTAATTGCTGATAATGAAATTTTGGTATCAGAAATTTTTGATCATGTGGACAGTTCAGTAAAATTAATGCCAGATACTGGTTTGGAACTTTTAAACGATCAAAAAAACTTTGTGCAAATTTCATCAGGTATGATTTTTATTAAATTCTTTGATTCATTAATTTTCAATATATTTATTATAATTATATAATTTGTTCTTTTTATCAGAAATTATAAAATTTTTTGAAACCAATATTTATTCTCGAAAATCTCTATCCGAATCAAAATGGGTGGATTATTTAAAAGCATTTTTCAAATTTATTATTAACAGACGTATTAGTCGTGTAAATGAATGGTTTGCAAAAAATATTTCCAGATTTCCAAAAGACCATAATGAAATTGTTATTATCAACTATACTTTAGAACGCGAAATCTCCAATCTTAACTTGTTTTGGAATCTGTGTTGTATTCAATGTGACAAATGTAACCTGAAATGTCTTAAATTAAGTCGTCATTCTGATAATGGAGATGGGGATGAAGGTCATTCATGTTTAACGGATCATCACTGTCATGAACCTTGTCATTTTAAAGAAGCACATGTTGATGAAATTTTACCTGAATGTAATAATTATGCTAATCATGAAGGAAAACATCGTTGTTCTCAAAAAGGTAAAAAAAAATTTTTTAAAAAATGAAAAACTTTAAAAAATTTTATTGATTTTCATATTGTCCTAGACCATACTTGTGGAGCTCCATGCAATTATTATGGCAAAAGGAATTGTCAAGGCATCTGTACCAAAGAGATTGGGCATGGAAATACACAAAATGATGAAATTCATTTATGTGAAGCCACACGCCATTATTGTGGAGAACCATGCTCATTAAAAACAGAAACCCAGAAAGGTTCATACCAATGTAAAAATACTTGCATTGTAAGTTTACATGATTATATAACCTTCACATATATTTGAGATATTTTAATCATTTCCTTTATATATTTTTTTATTCCTAGATTCCATGTGAAGAGCAACATGAATTGCATAAATGCCAAAAT
>CAJVPK010001117.1:0-15122 GCA_910592015.1 Diversispora eburnea | reverse complement strand
AAATTTACACTTAATCTATTAATAAAGTTTATTGGAGCAAGACTCCGTTGGATATAAAAAAAAAAAAAAAAAAAAAACAAAATTTCACTTAGAAATTATAAGATAAATCACAAAGTATTTTATTAACAAAAGAACTGAGAATTAGTCATAGAACTAACTCTAAACTGAGCTAAACTGAAATTGAATGAAACTGAGAACTGAGCAAAGAGAATTTCAGCCCTTTATATACATAATTGAAGTTATAATAGATTACACTATGGACTACACTAATGCATACACTATTAATTACACTGATGTATACACTATTGATTACACTTTCTACTATGCTATCTATTACAGAGTACATTACACTATTGAGTGCACTATTGATTATGCTGTATGCTATGCTGTTAACTACACTCAGATCTACAGTTGTAATACTTAATAGTTGTACCCATTTCTAAATGATTTACATTATAATATATGCTAATACATGATGATAAAATAATAATATAATAAATAAGATAAAAATGTAATAATAAATAAAATTTGGTCATTAGGGTCATCAATGTATTGTATGTGTCAAGGTGTATTAAAATTTTTTTCAAATAAAATGAACTGAAACCAAAACTTTTTAAAATGAGCAAAAATTACAAATAAAAAAAAAGAGAAGTTGGAATGTGAGAGAAAAGTTGACAATAGTAACATTCTTTGAAAGAAATTCCCAAGCTTCTAAACATAGTGTAGCAGTAAAATTTAATATAAAACCTAAAAATTGGCTCAATAAAAAAGAACAGTTTTTATTAGTAAAATCACATTAAAAAACTTCTACTGATGCAAAACCTTGATATCCAATACTTGAAACAGAACTTTTCAAATGGGTAAAATTTTTGTACTCTAATCAAAAAGTGGTTTCATGTTATATAATACAAGAAAAAGCTAAAATTTTGTCTAGAAAATTACAATATACTACAATATATCCTAATGTATTAGAATGCAAATGAGATAATAAATGGTTAGAGGGATTTATGTGCCATTCTAAACTTAGTAATTGGTGCCATACAACAATAGCACAAAGGTTACCAGAAGATTTAATAGAAAAACACATGAATTTTTAAATTTTATTCTTTATCACCATATTCAATATGATTATTCTTTAAGTTTAATTGGAATATGGATGAAACACACTTAACTTTTGATATGTTTAGTTGAAGAAACAGGTTTTAGAACAGTTAGCATATGTACTACAGGACACAAAAAATCAAATTTTACTGTGGTACTTTCTTGTATGACAGATGATACAAAATTGCCACCATGGATAGTTTTTAAACTTGTAAATGTTCCATGACAAATTTTTCTATCAGGTATTGTAATTTGTACAAATCAGGAGGGATATATGAATTCGGATGAAATAATTTGGTGAATTGAAAATATCTGGAATCAACATACTACAAGATCTATTGGCCCTCACTCATTACTTGCATTAGATTTATTTCATGGTCATTTAACAGATTCTTTAAAAAATAGATTTGATGAAAAAAATGCAAATTTGGCTGTTATTCCTGGTGGTCTAACAAGTAAATTACAACTACTTGATTTAAGCATCAATAAATCATTAAAAACAAGGTATTTTTTATTCTGTTAATTTATTTTTTATTCAAATTATTAAATAAAATTAATAAATAATAAATAAATTTAAGTTATTAAATTAAAATTATTGTATTTTATGGTATCACTCATTTTATAATGATTGGATTGCTGAAGAAATAAAAAAATTAACTCCAACTGGATGTATACAATGTCCTGCATACAATTTAGTTGCACAATGGGTAGAAATTTCATGGGATAAAATTGATCCAATACTTAAACAAGATTCATTGAAATGTTGTGGAATATCAAACTCTCAGGATGGCTCAGAAGATAAATATATTTTTGATGAATGGAAAAAGTAAAATGGTGGAAATTTTGTATATTTAAATAATGATATAGAAAAAGGTAAGTGATGAGATTAATGATGATTGTGAAAATAATGATGAAATTAATGAATTGATGATAGTCATGGAGATAAAGATGGCAAAAATAATAATAGTGATAATTGTAATAATAGTGATAATGATAGTGATAATAGTAGTAATAATAGTGACAACAATATTGATAATAATAGTGAAATGATTATTATAATAATGAAATTAATTATTAAAATTTATGGAAAGGTGTATAATATAATAAAAATAGTAATAATAATATAATAATAATGTAAATAATATAACAATAATACAAATAATATAATAATAATAGTAATATAATAATAAAAATAATAAAATAATCATAATAATAATCTGAATAAAAATTTTTATTTTTCTTTATCAAATTTGATTGTTAAATATAATACCATATATTGTACCCAGGTACAACATATCTCACCATAACACAAACCTATGAGATGTTGTGGTGACGATGAAGGATTGATAAGATGGTATGAAGTTGGCAGTGCAGAAAGCATGTGGGGTGGGAATGCAAATGATGAGAATGATGAAGTACAAATGATGATGAGAATGATGGAAGGAAGGAGGAGAGAGAAATATAAAAGCAGCAGTAGTAAAAGAAGAAAAAGAGAGTTCCTTTTTGCAAATATTTCTAAAGAAATTAATAACACTTTTTCTTTATTAATTAAATAACTATAATAACATTTACAAATAGTGATGAGCATAGCAATAATTATATAATAAATGTTAGAAGTAGTGACAGAATAGAAACACGCCATTGTAATATTTTGTTGCCCAACTTCTAATAAATCTTTCTTTTACTGTTCAATCATAAATGAACATTTTATCTCTTATAAATCTGTTCTAACACCAATAGTATACATAGGGAAATTACCTCTACTTCACTTACTCACCTTTTAGATTATACTCACGATTTTGTAGTTGTTATTTAAATTGTCACACTGTATATCGATACATGAAGAAGTGTAAGCTATTATTGAGACTGAGAACTTGATTTGTTGTGTAATTCTGTAGTGTGCTGTCCAGACGTGACAATATACCCAGGTACATTTTACAGGAGGTACTTTACCTTAGGGGATACTTTGGCCAGCGAATTATGGTAATTTTTATATTCTAATTTTATTAACAGAAACCATTTATTAAATAATGTTGTTGTATAGTTTTATATGATTTAATTTCTTATAGCTTAAATTTTATATTTATCATTAAAATTAAAATCAACATTAACAATAAATTAGTGAGTTTGAAATCAATCAATAAATGCATAAGTGCACGAAACAGTTGATGAATTGTTTGCTAGTGAAAAATAAATAGTGACTTAACTCTCGTTACTAAAATGTTTCAGTAAAGTGTGCTGATTCATAATTTAATTTGATTCACCATAATTTAATTTTGATTAATAGAATAAATTAATAAAATTACCATTTCCTTCCTTTTTTTTTCTCACCTGTAATTTATATTCCTATTAATGATATTAATGAAAGTTTAAAAATTAATGCTGTAAAAAATTGTTTAACGAGATACATCGAGACTGAAAAAAATTAATCAAAGTATCACTTCATGGTTTTGCATTTTCCCAGTGGATCTTGAATGGAATTAGATCTTTATTCTTTTAAAAGATTAATAATAGATTATCGCAATTAGGTCATCAAAGGTTTCGATGGTTGATAACGTGCAAGATTTAGTGATAAAAGATTTGAAATATTTGTTGATAAAGGATTAAAGAAGATAAATGCTTATTACGTGATACTTATTTTATATATTTTTTACAAATTTTATTAAGCTTGTTTTTGATTACCAAATAAAAAAAAAGTCTTTGAATTCAAATAATTTACCATTATTGATTATTCCATTAGATGTTCCGAACCATTTTCTAAAGTATTTAAAGTTAAAAAAATTAATTAATAAATAAATAAATAATTAATTAATTATTAAAAAATAATTAAAAATTAAATTTAAATCCGCGAAATGAATAGATTAATTAATCATGAAGAACCATGATTCATCTTAATTAGAATTGTTGGAATTACTTCTTTTATTATATTATCAAAAATAAATTAGAATTCAATTAATAAGTCAATCAATCAAAATAATAGAAATTATGAATCTTGATTCTAAGATTTTAGCACTTCACAAATTTGTATATCTTGATCACCTTGTTCGGAATGTTTTTTATTTGCTACTTATACTGGGCAGGAAAATCACGAGATGTTCCGCTGACTTTGTCCAATCAAAATCATGAATTTTTCTACGTTAAAGTATAAAGTAAATCAGCGTAAACTTTTGGTAGCATTCCAACTTTATTTTTTATTCTTAAACACTTGAAACTATTACGACACGACCATGGATATTTAGTGAAGAAAATTTTTTGAAGGTCGTTTGCAAAGAAGGAAATAAGAGATTACGAAATGTTTATAAACACCGGATAAAAACCGGAATATTTATTATCACCATTGAAATTTGTAGCAATTAAGAGACTGAAATTCATTATATAATTTAAAATCTCACGGGCACATGATTAAGACTTTTATGTATTATATTATCATGTGCTTTTGATTACACACTGATCGTTTCTCATTCCTTAGACAAAAAAAATTGCGACTAAACTTTCACAGAATTATTGATTATGATTTTAAATAATGTCCAATCAACTCGAGATTTATATTCAGCATTGCTAGTTAACCGAATGTGGTGTAAAGTTATTATACCTATGCCTTGGGAACTACCTTTGAGTCAAGAATGCCGTCCATGTGATAATAAGTTGTGGAAGAAAGCGTCTTGTATTCGAACGTATATATCATGTATGGATGCACAAGCTAGAACTTTACTTAAATAAAATGGATTTGATTTATCATCATCACCACCTCAAGCCACTTTTGATTATCAATCATTCACTCATAAATTTATAATTAATAATTTAGTTTAGTTTATTTCCACATATTTACAGCAAATTATTGGTACATATTACAATAATAATAATAATAATCGCGAAACCATCATCACCACATAACGAATATTATTTCATGAGATATGTAAATTGATAATAAATCTATATACATTTTTAGGTTCTTTTAAAATGATAGGAGATTCTCCATATTTTCTAAATCATATTGATCTAATTGTTTCATTCCTCAGATTACCTGGTGCCCTGAAAGTATTTAAGAAATTAGAAAGTTTTACTTTCATGATAATAGTTGATGAACTAAATCGTCCATTATATGAATTATTAAATTTATCTTGCGATAGTATTTTAAATATGGATTTGGAATTACACTCATATTTCAAGTGCAATTATTAGCAAATCTTATTAGTGCTCAAAAGCGGTTAGAAAATCTATCAATTTTTTCAATTATTATCTAGTTTATCCAGAGAACAATCCAGTGTTTTCGGCTATCTTTAGTCAAAAAGAAACATTAAAGAAACTTAGTTTAAAGCAATTAAGGTTTAATTATTTTTAAGGAAATTCACCAATTGGACAATTTATCTTACTTCAAGAACTTTATATTGAAAATTGTTTTGGTTTGCATGAATCAGATAGTTTATTCTTTGCTTCATCGTTTATTCAATTAAGTAGTTTTCATCTTATTAGTAAATATGAAAATTTCCTCAAGATTTCATTATAAAATTTATTGATACAGCCAATACAAATTAAGAAATATTTATTTAGAATCTTATTCCGCAGTTCCAAATGATATTCTTTCAGAAATTTTAAAATATTGCATAAAGATTACCAAATTAACTTTACATTATTTAAGTCTTGAAGAAATAATAACAATATTTAACAATAATTTTACTGAATTAAGAAACTTTTCATTTAATTGTTTAGAAGAATTTGAGCTAATGAATTATTATGCCAAAGGCCAAAAATGTACCAGAATCACTTGAAACTACTGAAATTAGAATGTAAAATAATACATTGATATTTAGTGATGATAGTTTAAGAAATTTTTTTGAAGGATGGTGTTGTAAAGGAGGAGGAGGAAATAAAAAGATTATCGTAAAACGTATAGAAGACGCGCAAGAATTTACATTAAGTGAATATCAAGTTAAAGTTATTGAAGAATATGAGAATACGGAGTTCAATTTGATATAAAAGCATATTAAATAAAATATCAATCAGTAAATATATTTATTAATTTTATTTACATGTTGAGTTATGTTAAATATATGAATATTGAATAATTAAAATATTATTATTTAACTAAAAATCAATGATATATGAAATTATGTAACTTTTTCTAATTTATTTATGGAAACCATTTATTATTATAGTTTTATATGATTTTATCATTTTATAGTATATATTGATTTGAAATAGCAGTATCAATCAATAAATACATAAGTGCATGGAACAGTTGAATTATTTTTCTATTGAAAAATATAAAGTAATATAACTCTTGTTGCCAAAGTGCTTCAGTGAGGTGCTTCGCTGTTCATTGGTTTGCTCCCGTAATTTAATTTTGATTTCCCATAATTTAAATTTGACTAATAGAATAGAATAATAAATATAATATAGAATATAAGCATGAGCACTTATATAAATCTATCATATTCTCGGATTGCCGATTTACATATCTTCTGACTATTGATATAAATTAACAAAGGCTAAAAAAAAAAAATCAAAGAATCACCTCGTGACTTTGTATTTGACTCGATGGATCTAAAGACAATTTGACCTTTGTATAAATATTATTTTTATTAATTATTATTTAGACCGATATAAGAAAACGTTGTAAAAACTCCGCGATGTCACAAAAAATTCCAGACTTCTGGCTATAATTATTTTCATTTTTCTTTATAACTTTTCATTACATTACGGAATATAAAAATAATAATTATAATGATAATTAATGCTATTTTCATTTATAATATTTAATCGTTTACGAAATGTAATAATAAAAGTGATTTGATATTTATTTAATAAAGGTAAAGTTTTTATTATGTGGTATGTAAGCATTTTATATATTTCCTGGATTTTCGAATAATGTTTATTTATCTGAATTTTTAATTCACTTGGTACCTCCTAATGTTAAATCTCCATTAGTGCAAGATACATCAAATATCTTAGAATTTTATGAATTCAATTAACTTTGTTATCATAAATATATAATACTATAGGATTCTTTATAATGCTTTTTACGTAACTAAATAAATTTAAAATATTACTTTATAGTTAAAATTAAACTTCAACAGATCTTTGTATTTTTTTTTTTTTTTTGAATAATTTTTAGTATTATAATTGGGAACGCATGAAATAAACATAAAGTGGAACATGAAGCTAATTTAATATGTGAATTATAATACTATTTGCAATATTATTATACATATTATTTATTATATTTTGCAAAGTTTATTAAATGTGGAGGAGAAATGTAGATACATGCAATGCATTTTAGGAATTACATCTGAAAGTGGATCTTGTGATTCAAATCAAATGATACGGAAATCTAAGTCATGTTATTGTCACATGTTCGGTTAATTACGCAACATCAATCTAGCAAATTACTCTATTTACATCTTCTCATTCTCTCATCTCGTTACTATCATATCATAATCCTTGTCTCAATTTTATTTTCCCTATATTAAACCTATTTCACTCAAAATCTTAAAATGTTTCGTGGAAAAAAGAATTTAGCCGTAAGTAAAAAAAGTTCACTTTAACAAGTCTTTATATTTGTAATACTCTAAGTATATTTATGAATATTTTTTTTTGCATCGCTTCCTTTTTTTTAAAAAAAAAAAAATTAAACTTTTTTTTTGACTTTTTATGGCTTCCTAACTCTCTTTGACGCTTTTTAATGCATTTTTGCACATCAATCCCAACTTTATCTTTATTATGTACATATTTTTATGTTTCTTAGAATAATGATGTACCTGAAGGACAACCCAAAAGATTTCTTGAATCATTTAAAAGAAGTTGGATTCGTGGCTTAAAGAAAAAAATGTCCTCAAATATTCATCCTCAAGTTCAACAACAACCATAATCAATACCTGAATCACCAAGGAGAAAAATGTTACATCATTATGCAACAAAATTTAAAATCAACTGCGCCAAATATTATAGGAACGAGAGACTGGTTGTAAAGTATTGCACTCAATATCTTGATAAATTTCCTTCAAGTTATTCGACTTTGTGCATAAGAGCTGAAACTTTTGGTGAATTAAAAAGATACGAAGAAGCTCTTAATGATTTAAATCATGCTATTATGATTAAGCATCATAAGCCGACTGCATGGTGTTTGCGTGGAATTATAAAAGGCTTAAATAAATCTTATATGGAAGCAGTAGAAGATTTAAATCATGCATTATATAGAGACGAAAATGATTTCCTAGCCTTAAAGTGGAGAGCTTTTTGCTATTATGAAATGCATCTGTACAATCATGCTCTTTGGGATCTTAATTTAATTATTAATAGTGGTTGTGCAGATGCATTTACTCATTTAAATCGAGCAGAAATCAACAGAATATTAAAAAATTTTATGGAAGCAACTGAGGATATTAAAAAAGCATTTGATTTCGAAAATATCAATAAAGCTCTTGCATATTGAATTCGTGGGGAACTTAATTTGGATCGTGAAGAATTCCAAGATGCCATTAATGATTTGAATATGGTATGTTACAACATTCATGTATATTTGATTATAATGTTTTTATTAATAAATATTTTAAATTAATATTTTATAGGCATTGAAATTACAACCTAACAATGCAAAGGCTCTTAAAATACGCTGTGAATGCTATAAAGTATTAATGGATTCAGAGAACGCGCTCAAAGATCTGGATGAACTATGCAATCTAGAATCTGAAAACGAACACCAATTTGAATTAAGAGGTGCAATATTACTAGATATGCAAAAATGGAACGATTCGCAAATAAATCTTAATCAAGCGATCAAATCACAGCCCAACAATGTTGCAACAATTAGCAATAGGGCCAAATTATATTGTAAACTTCGTCAATATGGTTTGGCGTTAAAGGATACTCATGAAGGAACGATAATCGATCCAAGAAATCTGGTTATCCGACAACAAACTATGGACCTCTATCGTCGAAATCATCAATACGGTGCGGCACTTGGTGAAGCTGAAGTCGCATTAAGTATAGATCCCAAAAATATAAACACATTATTAATACGGGCCGATATATATTTCTTGATGAGAAAGTATAATACCTCACTTATGGACTTAAATGAGGCGATTAGAATTTCACCTAGAAATTCTTTTGTCTTGATTGCACAAAGTGAATTATTTTGCAAGAAAAAATATTACAAAGATGCTTTATATTATGTGCAATGTGCTCTTAGAATTAAATCAGCGAATAATTATGCCTTGGAAGTCCGTGGGAATATCTACAGAAAGCAACATAAATACGAGAAAGCACTCGTTGATTTTAATAAATCATTAGAATTATGTCCTTTAGATATGATTCTTGAACATAATCAAAATCAAGGTGATGATATAATTGAAGGAGGTAATGAAGGAGGCAACGATGGAGGTGGTAAAGATGGTATAAATGAAGATGATAAAGATGGCAGTAGTGGTAAAGTTGGCATAAATGAAGGTAGCAAAGTTGGCATAAATGAAGGCGGTAAAGTTGGTATAAATGAAGGTGGTAAAGATGGAGTTAGTAGAAACAATGTTGGGTACGATAAAGGATTTGTAGTCACTCATCAAATTTTTGGGGAAAGAAATTTTTCCAGCATTTATTATCGACGAGGTGATACATATTGTAAATTAGGCATGTATGAATTAGCACTTGAAGATTTCAATCGTGCATTAGAATTGGCAAATGGATATTTCCCTATTCACAAGAAACGAGAATATGTGCTAAGTAAATTAGAAAGATTAGATGATACCCCGATTAAGATAAATGACAAATAAGAATTTAATTTAGTTTAGTTATATCAGCAATTTCTTTTTTTCTATGTATTATTTTTTTGTTTGTCATTCATTTATCAAATAAAATTTATAAAATTTGCTATTTTTCTAAGAATCTTAACATATTTTATTAATCAATTTTCCAGATTTAAACGTTAAAATTGATAATTATATTTATATTCTTATATTTGTTACTTTGCTAATGAATTAATGCATTATTAATAGAATTGTCAATTTATTGACATTTATATATTAATTTTTTTTGTTGGATGTTTGATATTTATTGATTGGTAAATATTAGTAAATTTAATTATCATAGCGGAGGACTATATGGAGAGATAAAGTGATAAAATTTTTGGTTTGATGAGTTGATACTTTATTAACCAATAAAATTTGCAAAATCCTGATCTCATGTGATGTGACACTTAATCAATTAACCAATAAAATCACAAATCAATATCATGTGAAACTTTTATTCCCCTTAAAAATGACAACAAACAAGCTCCAGACATGTACTGGATTGCCCAGTAAATTAATTTTTACAAAAATATAAAAAGAATAAAGTTTATGTGGGATTTAATAAATTTAACCAATTACATATTCATGATGTAATAATAATTCAACGTAATATCATCATAAAAGAAAAAGAAAATTAATTTTTTATGGTAATCATGCATGACTCATCAAAAACACGATTAGACATACTGTAAGTTTTGATAATAATTCTTATTGGTCAAACAAATAAATCGTTGAAGTATAAAGTTTAATAATGAATAAATTTGATGATAATAATAATTGTTAATCAATGCAATAATGATATGATAATGATTATACTTTAAAGTTTATCTGTTTCAAAAATTTTTCAAAGTCTAGTAATTATATTTTCAATTCTAATTGGCAAATTAAAAAAATTTTAGAATAGTAATTAATATATTCTTTACATTCAATTCATTTAGATTGAACCTTTATACTTGCAAGAAACTGTGAGTGACTTTTGTTCAAAATCTACTTTATGAATCAACAAATATTTCTTGATATGCTAACTTAAATAAATAGCTATCTATTTTAGTTATTTTGGATTTTTATGTGGTTGAAATCAAACAAATTCTTATTTGATTTCTTGTAATGAATGTAAAAAAATTTTTTTAATGAATGATATTAAAATTTAATATTATTTCCACAGTCACATCCATATAGAATAAATTTTAAATTTTATTTATTGATGATCTGATACCATTATCTTTTATCTCATTCATACATTTTAAATTAATTAATTGATAAAAATAAATTTAAATAAAATTTTGGGATGGGATTAAAAAATTTAAATGTAATAATAGTTAAAAATATTAAAATATATTAAATAAAATGACAAAACAAATCTTTTTTATAACAACAAAAGAAAATCAAATGCAAGCATAATGTACACTATCCTGAGAAGTGACAGCATGCATGCAGTAATCTATAAATAACAAGCTAATCACTAAAAAATAATACTTTCAGCTAATAATATTAGAATAAGAGTTAATATATATTACAACAATTTTTTTTTAAAAATGATTGACCTTAACTGAAGCCTTTTTATAAAAAAATTTCTGGATTGGGTAGGGCTTTGTTATTTTGATAGTAAGACCCTAAGAGACTATGCAAATATGATCTAAAAACCCTGAGAAATTATAAAAGCAAGATGGGAATTGATTTTTTATATGATAAATGAAAATTAAATTGTTGTAATATTTGCAATTTCAAACTAATTCTTTTGCAAAATAATATTATAGAGTTTTGATGACTTATATTATTGGTTGTCATGTTTTTAAACAAAACTAATTTTGAAAAGATTTTGTAAATAATACGCTTTCAACAAAAATATAATTCTCTTTAAATTGTAAATGTTCATAAATTTATGAAAGATTGACTTCAGATAGAAAAATAATTGTATTCAACTAGTAGAACAAATATATTGTGGAATAATGAAGATAGTTATATGTGCCAAATATTGGTGATCTCAGGTAGTTACTTTTTATTTATATGCTTTAAGATTCAATTTAACTAATTTTTTTTAAAAGCAATTTCTATATAATCAATTTATAAAATAACAAAATCATGATCAATAGATTTCTGTTGTTATTTGATTTCCTATAAGATAAAAACTATATAAAATATATTGAAATGACCTATAAATCTACATGTATTATATTTTTATCTCATGTACTTCTTGATAGATATAATATACAGGTGACGCTTTTTTCATCTTGTGCTATAATATACCTTAATAACTAAATTTATATACTACATATAAGAACTTATTTTTGTAGCTATATAAATTGTGTTTTATTATTACAGTAATAAAAAAGAAATGAAAATATTTTAAGTGTTATTAGTTTATATTTATATTAATTTATATAAGTTTTCCAGTATTAGCTTTGAATAAAAGTTATTTTTTAAGAAATTAGTCAAAATATTACTATATAAAAGATCTATATATGCAAATTATCATTTGATGTCTTGTTCAAATTTATATTTTTCCTTTAGAAAAAAATAAGACAATACATCCTTGGAATTGCACACACATTAGTTTGTTATAACAGCAGAAGCTTTGTGCTAGCTTGAAGAACTGGTTTTGAAAGCATTCCATCACCATCAACAAATAATGCTTTAATTAGATCTTGATATGTATAATTACTGAAATTAACAATATTTCTAATTTAATTTGAATCAATCAATTCCTGTTTGGCATTAGAAGTAATCTTTTCAATAAGATTAATATTTCATTTATTAAGGAGATAATAAGATTTATTATTTATTTTGTTAGATAAATTATGTTTTATCAAAAAATTATGTGAATTTAAAATTGTGCTTGGTGTCTTTTAATAATTTATAGATATTGTCTTATCAGGAATAGAATTGTACATATTCTTCACAGTAGAGGATACAACATTCTAGAATTGAGTTTATAATAAAGAATTTTTTATTGTTATTATTATTATTAAGGCTTTTCTGAATAATTTATTTTACACTATGATATATTTATTGTCAGAAATTAACAGTTTTCAATAATACAATGTAAATTTCAGTGATAAATAAACTATTAAGTTTTGTTAAATTAATTGTACTTATTTTTTTATGAATATTAATTAATGCCCATTTGGTTCCTTAATGAATGTAACCATAAAATTTAGAAATTAATATTTAATGATTTTCTTTGAAAATATTATCCAAATATTATTTCAAAGAATTATAATTGGAACTAAAATGTAAATAACTCTGAAAAACTCTGATTCTATGTTTTTTAAAACTTTTAAGACTATAAAGAATTTGCAAAAGTTTTTCTTCATATAAAATAAAACATAATAAAAATAGTAATTATAATTATTTTGCAATTATAGGACTATAAATGTTTAATGTTTCTGCTTGTACTATGTTAAATTTGCTGTCATTGTTGGTTCACAAAATTACAGTTTTCTTTTATTTCATTTTTCAACTATGCTTTAGTGTTCTTAATCATCTATATTTCTAAATTCTACGAATAGTCATTCAATATCTAATTTAAACTTTATTCACAATTAATAACTCAATTTTATATTACATTCTCCAAGAACCATCAAGTATTCTGTTTATACACCAGGAAATTTTTGGAGGCAAATATATCCAGATATATTTGACTACTCACACATTTATCCACATAAATTACATTAATCAGCATTAACCTGCATTTATCTGCATTAATTTGTATGTTACATTAAATATATCTGTATATATTCAGTTTTAATAATTGGGAATATATCTGCATATATTCAGTTTTTATTAATTGCAAATATATCTGCATATATTTGCAAGTGAAAATTTCCTGATGCTAGTACTATTCTTAAATAATTAATATAATAAGTAAAATAAAGAAGAACAATTAAAATTTGTCTTATTTTTATTGTAATTCATTATATTATATGTAAAACAAATTTTAAAAAAATAATTTATTGAGATAATAGTCCTATATACTATGCTTATTTTTTTAAAACTACATAACAATTTTTAATATATTTTTTTCTGTTTATTTATTTTAATTAATTTTGGTTTATTTCTTTAATCAATTTTGGTTCATTATTTTTATTAGATCAATTAACTAAAAAGAATAGAAATTGTTATCTATGTAAACCTTCTACAATTTACAAAGACAATGGGGTAAAATAATACTAATACTAATAGCAAGACTAAGTATAACTATAAGAATTACTAATCTCAAGATAAAAGAATACAATACAAGGGTTTATACATAGAAGGAATTATGTGCGATCAATTATGAAAGAGGTGTATTTAACTATTAACAGTGGTATGAAGACTTGTTAATAGGAACAAACAGTTTATCAATTATAAAAGAATACAATAAACAAGGAACTCAAAGGATTTTGTAATATTAAATTTATTACTTAATAAATCCTAATTCTATACATTTTCTTTTTTAGGGAACTGCAAAAAACTAAAGACTGAGTTGAGAAAATTCTCAGCCTTTATATTCATTATAGAATTAACTGTAAAATTAACTTGTAATCTGACTGAAAACTACACTAGTATCTATGTTAATATCCTATATAGTATCTTAACTATTAATTTAATTTGTAAATTAACTGAAATATTAAATCTAATTTGTATTCTAGTGTTACAGATTAACAAGAATGTAGAAATTTACTAATTTAAGTAATAATACTTGATTTGTACTAAAGCCTAATAAATTGATCTACTGTAATACTATATATAATAATAAGAAAAAGTTTATTGGAGCAAGACTCCATTGGATATAAAAAAAAAAAAAAAAAAAAATATATATATATAACAAAAAATAATAAAATGGTAAATATAGGATAACAAAATATATAAATAAATAATAAAAATAAAGGTAAAACCAAAGGCAACAAATTTTCAAAAATATAGAATGAGGGTATTATTTAAATAGTTGGAATTACATGATTATATAACATTGCAATTATTACACATTTCTTGAGTCATGCATAATTGAGGAAATAATTGCATAATACCAAACAGTGTAGTTTTTTGCTATATGTTTAATTGGCAAAAAGTGTCTAGTTCAGTTCTTATCTTTAAAAAATAAGACTTATTTCTTTTCAATTTAATTTTATATAATTTAATTATGAAATGGAAAAAAAAATAATAAATATTAAATAGAAAATTATTATTTTTTTTTTTTTTTTATATCCAACGGAGTCTTGCTCCAATAAACTTTATTAATAGATTAAGTGTAAATTTTAA
>CAJVPK010001116.1:0-15128 GCA_910592015.1 Diversispora eburnea | reverse complement strand
TTAAATTTGCCCAACATTCTGGTGTATCTTTAGTGATTTCAGGTCGCTTTCCATCTAAAATATCTAATATAAGTTTTAGACCATGTTCTTCATCATGAAATGGTTTATGTCCCGTTGTTAATTCCCACATAATCATTCCTAAACTGTAGATGTCTGATGCAAATGTATATGGTTCACCCTTAAAAAGTTCTGGCGCCATATAAGGAATTACACCATACTTTTGAGGTTTCTTTGAATTTTCTGAATTAACGGGTACTCGTTGACTAAATCCTAAATCAGAAATAACTGCTTCAAAAACATCATTCGTAATAATGAGAATATTGCCACTATGTAAATCACAGTGTATAATTTTATTATCGTGAAGTAATTTAATTCCAATAATAATATCACGAAGTAAATCAATTTTTTTTTTCCACGTAACTTTTTTAAAATTTTTATTTAAAAAATGATTTAAATCTCCATTTGGTGCATAATCCAAGATAAATGCATAGTTCTTGGTTTTTGGGTCTTGGGTTGCTCCATATTACTATAAATTTTGACTTCAACTCATAGGTAAGTTTTAGCTATATTTTTTTTAAAAAAAAAATAAAAAATAAAATGAAAAAATTTAATTAAATGTTAATAAGCACGAAGTGATTAATTACCTCGTTTAAAAATTTTGTCTCCACATTCTTGGAGTAATTTAAAACTTTTAAAACAATGTGCCTTTTCTGACCATTTAAATTCAAAGTTGCTTTAAAAATTTTACTAAATCCACCTTCTGCAATATATTCAATATCTAAAAAATTATTAAATGGAACCCATTCTAAATATAGATATGGTTGTGATTTAGGTTTTATTTTATAATATTCTTTGAGGTATAATTTTAAACCTGATAACTGGGTGTGTTCGATGAAATTATCAATGTTTTTATTGCCACTCGTATAACATTGTTGGCATAATTTTCTAATATCAATATATGTTACTTTTCCACAATTTTGACACGTGTTCAAGTCGACAGGTTCAAACATATTCAAATAAAAATTCTAACGTATTATATACGAATAGGAACTCTTTACGCTTATCACTTGTACCGAAATTCATAGAATAATTTTTCAAGTGCTTTGGGTTAAGTTGTTAGATTATGTTATTACTGATGTTGTTACCGAGATACCTATTTTGTAGGTAAACTTTTAGAAGTTTATAATGGTGTGTCCATAGACACACTTTCAGTTTGGTTAAATGTTTAGAAGGCAACGATCAGTTTTATTTTAATATATCTGCTCACAAGATTCTTGGGTTTTCCCAATAATAATCGTTCAAGCTTTAGACTTCACAATAAATAATAACTACTTGTTTAGAGTCTTAATAACTTTTAATATAATTTGTTAGGTGGTTGCGATTACGACTTATGCTTTTACACCTCTTAGAAAGGTAATGATAGCTAAAGCCTGAAGACTGTTACTAAGGATATCCATATGATTTTTATACACTATCAATTCACGTTTATTTAATTGCAGTTAATGAATAAAATGTAGTTTGAGAAACTTAATTATTTAACTTCAAGTATCATCCGAAAAAATTAAATTAATAATTATTCACTTTAAGTTACTATCAGTTATTGTTTTTTTTTTTTTTGAGCAGATAATTTAGCAGCTGTCCTTTTTATATCCTTTTTATATCCTTTTTACGCTATCTACTGCTGAAGTGTAACGTTATACTTTTACGGAATAAAGACATCACACTTTTTACTTTTTCCATTTATAATATTGAATTCTACATACATACTTTCAACTATTTTATCCGACATCACATACATACATACATAAAAACCGGACTTAGAACTCCTGTTTTTATTGCGTAAGTTAATAAGTTAATGATCTGCATGTAAAAATCAAACGAAAAAAATAATATTTACTCATCTTTATTATTTGGCGTTGTCATATGTTACACCACCCAATAGTTAATAATTACCGAGAAATAATGAAATATGCTCCTTCCGCATTAAAAAATGTTTCATTTCATACGTTTTCTGAAAAGTAGGAATTGAATTTTATTCCTAATTCGATTGGGCGATCAATATAATTGTTACACGATTACAAATTCCTCAGTCTTTCTTCCATAAACAGAATTAGACTTGCAATAAGAATATTCCAGAACTATTTTTGTGAAACTGTATTTTTTAATGGTACTCCCACACTGGTTATATATTGTCCTAATCTGATAATATTTAAGCCATATTATACGAGATATTATTTTTAGGGGTTAGGAGATAAAGATAAAGATTGAGATTGAGGGGTGAAAGATAGAAGGAAAAATTTTTTTCTTACGACTAAATCTTATTTTTCCTTATTGTATCAAGATTTGTGATTTTCATAAAATGACAAAATCATTATTACTTTATGTACTTTATGTACTGAGGCAAATTAGTACGAAGCCTGGCAAAGACTAAATGCATAATTTTTAGTTTTTTGAACTTGGGTTACTCCACTCCATTACAAAAACTGATAGCCATATTTAAAAAAAATACAAAATTTATGAATCATTTATAAATTCCAACATTCTGGGAGTTATTTAAAATTTTCAAAACAACTTTCTTTTTGACTGTTTATTTTCTCTATCATAAATACCAAAACTAATTTTTTTCTCCAATTTTCCGTATAAAAACCATCTTTTGCAATATATTAGGCACCCATTTAAAAATTGTTATGGTTCAGGATACCAAATGTTTAATTTTTCGATAACTGTATTTTTTTTTGATAAAATGATCGATTTTTTTGTTGCCACTTGTTGACATAATTTGCTAATATCAATATATATTACTACGTCATAATTTTTGCAGCAAACGATAAAATATTTAAATAATAATTTAAAATTTTGTTGTATACTACACAAAAAAATATTTTTATTTATAACTAAATAAATATTATTATGCTACGGATTTTCAAGGTACATCACGATCTTTGACTTTTAAAATAATATCTTTTAATTCAAAATATTCAAAATAAAATAAATACATAAATATAATAAATGAAATACAAAGTAGCTATAATTTAACTGGACCAGCGAGGTCTCGACTTTATTCATTAATTATAAATCAATAAAGAAATACATGAAGAATAAAATCTGACTAAGTTAAAAACTACGGCCTAACCTACCACTATACAAAGTAGTTATAAATAAAAGTTAAACTTAGATGTCTTGAGTAATAATAAAAAGTAAATAAGTTAAGTCATTCCAAAGAAATGATATAATAAAATGTGATATCTATTAAATATCCAGGACCTATTTATAAAAAAAAAAAAAATTCATTAAATAAATATATATTAAAAACGATATTAAAAAAAAAATATTACTTTGATTTCCTTGTGATGATTTGCCTAAAAAATGACCTTTTAGAACTTTTTGAACTTGATAATTAATGTTAGAGTCAGGGTTAGGGTTTAAGTAGGTACTATATGTAAAATTTCCTCCCCGACACTTTTTGTTAATGCACAAGACATGTTTAGACATCTGTTTCTTGTATTTTTCACGTTTTTCACCTTTTTTCTTCGTCGGGATGATCCGTAAAACAAAAATTCACGGTTTTGATTGGCCATAGTAAAAGGAAAACTTTAATACTCAAATTGGAATACCAGAGATTGTGATTGTAGTGCTTCTTAATAAAATGTGTACTATATTAATTTTATTTTTTCATAACTTTGATTTTTAAACTATTTATTACATGTGAAAAATAATAAAACAAAAAAAAAATACATAAAGAAGCTTGCTAAAATTAAACTTATGTCTAATTTACTGCACGGCTTTGTTAAAAAAAAAAAAATACTTAATAAAATTAATTATGACATGACGTAGTACGAACGAATTTTTCGAAGAATTTTTTTTCAACCCGATTTTGAGGTATCATTTTTATACGATAATAACTTGGCAAAGTGCATCTCATAACTTTTGGCTTGATGCGAATTCTGATGCTAAAGATGATCAAGTTACCATTGGGAAGCTTTAAACAGGAGCTTTCAAGTTTTTTTTAAGAATATCTTGGTGAAAAATCGCTCCACATTTGTTTAAATCATAAATTAATTTCTTTATTTAAAAATATTAATTTTATGAATTTTTTTATAACGAAGGCCTGATTGGCTCAGCCACTAGATTGAGGGTTGACCGTTCTAAAATCATATCATAATCCACGACAGTTCTTAAACGATGAGCAATACATAATAAAATGGCATCACTAAATTCTTGACAAATAATCCCTTGAATCAATCCATCCGTTTTAAAATCTACACTTGCCATTGCTTCATCTATTATAATTAAATTCGATTTCCGGATCAATGCTCTAGCCAGAGCTATTAATTTCTTTTGACCTTGAGAAAAGTTTATTAACATTTTCACTAACTAATGAATCCAAACCCCAATTTATTTGATGCGCTGAACGTTATTTGTACTACTCTTATTACGTTCAACTCTCAATATAAGAAATTTCACTTGTGAAACTGATTTTCTTGTAAAAATTACTGTGATTAGATACGTACTATTACTATCACAATTATTATCAAGTGAGAGCATTTCATAATTCTTTCATCATCACATTCTCTAAAGGAATCTAAATTACTCCTAAAAAATTTTGATAAAATTCATTAAATTTTATCAAAATTATTTTTATCATAAATTTCCAAAGAACAGGATCTTGAGGTTATTATAGTAAATGTATTTCTTAAATCGAAGGGCCGATTGAAGAAAAAATTTATATTTTCAATAATAATTTGACCAGAAGTTGGTTCCATTCAATGTAGATTTTCCAAATCCTAATTTAATATAAATAAATAAATAATAAATTATTCCAGTTATTCCAATAATTCCGACTTTTTCAGAAGAGTGAATATGAAATAAAACATTTTTTAATACGTGAGGACATTCAGGAACGCATGAATTTCTTTGGTGACCAAACTAATAAACGAAAAAATAATAATAATAAATTGATAAATAAATTAAGGTAAATAAAATAATTAATGAAAACCTGAATTCATATTCACTTCTTGTACATGCGAAGTACCCAAGCATAAGTGAGACCGAATCAGCTAAACAGATACATTCCAGTTTTAAGACTAAATAAACGATTTAGACTAGTTTCCAAACTTACAAGTCCACCTGAAATAGAAAGCTTTGATAAGGTCACATATGAAACCGGTGATTGTCATAAGTGGAGAGGACATTGTATTGATGATTGTTCACACATGTAAATCTGCAGAATTACAATCTTATCCGATTTACAAAGGTTCGTTCGCCAATATCTCTTAAAACTTAATACCATGTAAATAGTATTGTTGAAAACGTCACGACACCCTCTTCATTGACTACGTTTAAAAATGCGGTCTTTGGATTCACTTCAAAAAAAAAAATGTCCCAAAGCAGATTAGAAAAGTCTACCGTCAATTTAGTAGTATTCTAATGGGTGGCGTAACATATGACAACGCCTCTTCCAGGCTGAGAACTAGAAAGATCAAGATGCGTATACACTTGAGTAAATATTATGGAGAATACGAAAAAAATTGTATATTGTGCTCAGCATTTTACGTGACAACTTTACGATGGCATGAATAAACTCATTGGCAAGCCGTTCAGAAAAGAATTTACAAATTCTTTTTGTTTGTCACGGTCTTGTCAGCCAATTAATCATGCGATCGTCAGGAATGGAATTTCTACCTTTCCAAATGTATGTGGTTCTCCGCTTTGATAATTTTCTTGAGATGTTCGATAAGTTGGTTTTTGTCAATATCGGCAGGGAAGGCATGCACAGGTGAGTCTCTTTCGTTGTGAGTTACTGTATATATGAAATATTATGGCGAACTGACATAATCTAATGCCATCCAATACACCCGATAGTGGTTGTATATCATTCCTTTTAGTTATAAATATATTTGCATTGCTTAGATTATTTTTTTACTCCGGTAATATAAGATCCAAAAGGTAAAGGTACAAATTCGATTTAACTAATATTAAATGATTAATCTCTAACAAAAAATCTTGACATCAACAAAATATCTTCATATTTAAGCTGGAAAGTAAAAATATTTTAAAATAAGGTTTAAATTTTATAATATTTTTATTAAAACTTCTTTAATTAGAAGGATTTAAGTTTGAAAGTTATCCTATCGTTAAGAGTGGCTTGGAAAAATATATTAATACAGAAGACAATTCAGATATCAATTTTTATGTTGTTTTACCAAAGGAATTATACAACTCTTACTAAGAGCAGGTTCTTCATACTATAAACAGAACTGTTGTCAAAAATAAACCACATTGGTTCGTCGCGTCAAACAATGTGCTTTAGAATTTGACCTTGTTGAAAAACATAGTTATCTTCTCACATGAATTCGGTCATAATGTTTTTTTATCTACTTTGTACCTCACTCGTTTATCCTTATTATAATTTAAAGTCAAAGATTGTGACGTGATTTTTGAAAAAATAATTATGAATTATACATAGCTAGCTGTTGGTAAATGCATCCCAAGAGACATTAACGAATAATTTTAGACAAAATGCGTATAATAAGATGGTAAATAAATTGCACTCAACATTAATTGTCAGCAATTGAATATTAAAGATGATCGCGCAATTAGTTAATTACATCTGTACGGATTAATATATATATATATTGAACATTTTTATATGATCAAAATTATAGATTTATTTATATATTTAAACCTCTCAAAAATATTCAAAAAAAATATAATCACAAAAACGTTCAGATATAAGTAAATATTTTAAATTAATAATCTCGAGTTTCTTAATGATCAATGATCGGAAGTCCAAGATCTAAAATATAAAATATGTAAAATATAAATATATATTAATATTTAAAAAATATAATACTTAAAAAATAGAATCATAAATAAATTACCTGGACCATTTCTAATAGGAACAATTCCAGTTGGATTAATTTGCTTATGACTTTCAAAGTAATGATGTTTGATATGATGCATATTAACAGTTGAAGCAACTAATAATGATAAAATAATAATAATGATAAGGATATAATAAAATAATTAATAATAATTAAATAATAAAAATAATAAAATAAATTATACTGAAAATATTAACAATAATTTACCTTTTGGCATTTGATAAATTCTTCTTGCCCAGGCAAGAAGATGAGGATAATTATATTCAATAGATTTTAAATTACATTTGAAATGAGTATGATAAACAGGATCAAATCTATATTATTATAAATAAAAGAAAAAAAAATGAATTTAATAAATATATATATAAATATATATATATTTATTTATCAGATATATTAAAAAGACATATATAAATCACCGGATAATGGTAGTCCAAAGTCTAATGTCAGCTTCGGTTAAAATATTTCCAACAAGGAATTTATTCTTGGAAAGAATTTCCTCCAATTTATCCAAAGAATTAAATAGAGGAGTAATATTTTTATCATCTATAAAATATATAATTGGAAAAAAAAAATATTAGTAATTGTATAATTAAATATTATTAGAATTAATTATAAAAAAATAAATGTATTTAATATTTACATGCGGCTTGAGTAGTAGCAAATCCACATTTATAAACACCATTATTCACAGTATCATAAACCCATTCATTAATATCATCAATTTGTGAACGTAAATTTTCAGGGTAAAAAGTCAAACCCTTTTTTTCTTCGGGAATAAAATCATCGAAAACATCATTTAACATGCGAATGATTTCACTAGATTCATTATTAACTATAATAATGAGAATAATAATAATAATAATAATCATCATAATAATAATTAAGAAATAAGTTAATAACGATTAATTATTAATTCATTAATTATTAATTAATTATTAATTATAATAATAGTTAGAAAGTCACCAATCGTCTTTAACTTTTTATCCCAAAGAACAGGGACAGTAAATCTAAATGACGCAATAATTTCGAAATTTTAAATTTTCCTTTGTCTTATATATAATATTATACATTTAAATAAATATCAAATATTGTACTTACCTTCCTTCATAATGAGAATTAGCCTTGAAATATATATCACTAAGATGTTGAGCCTTCTCTGAAGATCCTGGAATCTCAACGGGTGGAGTAAAGCTCCAACCTTTTTCACCAAGAAAATAATCAACAACGCTTAATCCAATAACATTTTCAAGTCCTTTAAGTGCACGAACGATTATTGTTCTGTGCGCCTATTTTTTTTTTTAAAAAAAAAAAATAAATGTTATTTATATCTATTTTATAATAAATAATCTTTTTCAATTTTTATAAAAACAATACCCAAGGACAAGCCCAGCTAACGAATAAATGATAACGGTCTCTAATTGTCCAAAAAAAATTAAATTTATTAAAAAAATTTATTATTAAAAAAATTTTATTAAAAGAAAGAAAAAAAATTTTTTTTTGTAATTCTTTATCGCACTTTTCAGAAGTAAAATCTGCATTGAGATCTTTCTTAATATGATTACGAAAATTTGAGGATTTCCTACGAAATTCTCCATCATCAGATGCCCATTTCAAAATTGAAGACTCTTTAGCCTGGGTGGTCATCGTTCTAAATGATAAATGAGATAAACAACGAATTCCCTTAAACATTGTCATTTTTTTCTCATCAATTTATAGGAATTGACTTTTATGTGTTTTTCCCATTTTAGTTAGTCATGGATAATTCATAAAGTAAATTGGGTAAATTTTACAAGAAAAAAAAAATCATACGGCGAATAAATTGAATAAATTAGTAATTTTATTTATTTATATTAGTCATTACATTAGATAACATCAAGCATCATCTCGTGGGAAAAATTTAAAGTTAGTTTAATTTAATTTTATGTAGTTAATCTAAATTTAATACATTAAAAAATTATACACAATTATGATTTTTGGATTAGAAAAGTGAAACGTGTAACAAGCTCTACCAATTGATCTGATCTTTATTTGAACCATATTTTTTACTAATTTTATTTATTCTCTGTTAAAATTAGAAAATGTCTGATCTAGAAGAAAGGACTATATTATTTAATGCTTCCAGGGAAGAACTTAATACCGAACGGAATAATGAAGAATATGAATTAGATAGTATAGGAGAAGAGGAAGATCAACAAACTTCATTTATTCAAGATAATGAAAGACATAGTGATTTCTTTGATTTCGATGAGCATCTTATACCGTTAACATTAACAGAAACCCAAAGACGTCCAACACATTTAGAAAAAAAAATAACATTTTTAAATGGATTAACGTTAGTTTTAGGTACAATGATAGGTTCAGGAATTTTTGCATCCCCAGGTCCAGTAGTTAAAAATGCGGGATCAGTAGGAATGTCTTTAGTAGTATGGCTTATATGTGGTTTATTAGCATGTACTGGAGCCCTTACATATGCAGAATTAGGAACAGAAATACCTATTTCAGGGGGTGAGCATGCATATTTATCACACGCTTATGGTAGTTTACCAGCATTTTTATTTAGTTGGACAGCAATAACGTGTTTAAAGGTATTTTATTTTATTTTATTTTATTTTATTTAATATATATTAATATATATTTTAATTTAAATATATTTTATTATTCATCATGAATTCTATTTTCAATTCTATTTTTTAATTTTATTTTTAATTTTAATTCTAATTCTAATTTTATTTAATTTTATCTAATTTTTAGCCAGGAGGGAATGCAATCATAGCAGTAATTTTTGCTGAATATTTAAATCGTATAATTTATCATACGGCATTCGATGATGCAAAAGAACATCCAACTGCAGCAACACATAAATGGTTAAATAAAATTGTTGCCATATTATGTGTAATTACGGTATCATTAATTAATACTTATAGTGTACGTCTTGCTACAAGAACGCAAGATCTATTTACTGCAGTTAAAATGTTTTCTTTAGCTGTTATAGCGGTTATAGGTTTTGTAGTATTGGGTAAAGGTGGAAGAAACGAAAATTTTGATGAAGATTTGTTTTATGGTACTTCAACTAAAGCGGGTGATTACGCTTTGGCATTTTATTCAGGTAAATAAATCAATTAAATATTTATTTAGATATATATTTTATTTTTATTAAGGATTTTTTTTTTTTTTTTTGGAAGAATTATTGAATTTTCTTTAACTCGGGAAGAAGTAGAATTATTTATTTATTATTATTATTTATTTATTATTTATTTATTATTTATTATTTATTTATCTATTTATTTATCTATTTATTAGGGCTTTGGGCATATGATGGGTGGTAAGTTATGATTTAATTTATTTAATTTTAATAATTCATTCATTATTTATTGCAATATTTAAATTATTAAATTATTTAAATTTTAGGAATAATGTAAATTTTATTGCTGGCGAAATGGAAAATCCAGAACGAGATTTACCTCGGGTTATTATGGTTGGCTTACCTTTGGTCATAATATTTTATCTATTGGCAAATGTTGCTTATTATGCAGTTTTACCTTCTTCAATAGTAATTCAGACAAATACAATAGCTTTGGTAAATATTAATTATTTAATTCTTACTGATCATTTTTAAATTTATTTATTTATTTTATTTTATTTTTTTTTTGAATTTATTTTATTATATTTAAATCTATTTTTTTTATTTTATTTTTTTTTTTGAATTTATTATTATAAATTTATCAGGATTTCGGTAGAGAAATGTTTGGACCAGTAGGAGGTATCCTTTTCGCTCTTTGTGTAGCAGCTAGCTGTTTTGGAGCTGCTAATGGTGGTATTTTCACTGGTTCTAGGTTAATATACGTTGCTGGTAGAGAAGGATATTTACCAACTGTATTCGGTAAAGTACATTCCACTTGGAATACTCCAACCGCTGCGTTAATTATGCAAGCCGTTTTAACAATCGTCTTTATTATACCGGGAAGTTTTACTACATTATTAAATTTCGTTTCGGTGGCCGGTTGGGTATTTTATTTTCTTACGTCATTTGGTTTGTTTATATTACGTTGGAGAGAACCAAATCTTGAAAGGTTAGTATCCATTTATTTCTTTACTAATTTATATTTTTTAATTAAATATATTTAATTTAATATTAAATTTATAATATTCAAATTTATATTATCACATTTATAATATTAAATTTATTTAGACCATACAAAGTATGGCTTACCACACCCCTTATATTTTGTTGTGTTGCAGTATTCTTGATTGTAATGCCATTTGTAAAGGTTCCATTAGAATCACTTGCTGCATTATGTTTTATACTTGCTGGTATACCATTTTGGTATGTAAGAGTTAAATACAAGGAATCTTTTACTTCTCAAGGTATTGTCAATAAAGAAAATTGTATTTTCTTATTTTCATCTATTTTTTATTTATTTCTTTCTTATTAATGAAATTTTTTTTTAAATTATCTTACATTTTTGTAAAAAAAAAAAAAAAAATTTGTTACATTACTAATATCATTCTTTCATCATCTTTTTTTTTGACAGCAATTAAAGATTATGTTTCAAATATTAATATAAAAGTTAAAACGTGGAGATTAAATCACGAATATTTTAAACAAGAAATAATAGAACAATAGAAATAAATTAATCATACAAAACATATTATTAATATTATTATTAGAACAATGAAATTTTAATTAATTTAACCAATTAATTATTTGTTAATATTTAAAAAAAAAATTGATTTTAGAAAATTTAGAAAAGATATTTATTACTTAATAACAATAATTCTTTTTAATTTATTAATTTTATTGAGTCAACTAATATAATAGGTTTATTACAATTATATTAAATTTTAATATTAATGATAGGAAATTTTGGAAACTTAAAAATGTAGAAATTTAAAAAATGTAGAAATGTAGAATTGTAGTCTCTAAGAATGCCTAATTTATATTAAAGTTATATATTGTCAGCTTTGTACTTTGTACAGTGGGTGATCAAAAATCACCAGACAGTTGAAAATTTTAAAAAAAATTACTAAAATTAAAATGCTAATTGTGCCACAACGAGTAATCTAATTTGCACAGGCTTTTTTTTATTAGATTACCCTAAACCAGGGCTATCATATGATATATTTTGTGTTGAAATTAAGTGTCTGTACATAGCAAAATTATGCTTCAAATAAAATTGACAAAAAATAAAAAATTTAATCTTTGAACATTACCTATACCACTTTCAATACATTTCAAAGATAGATATCAACTATCTTATATGAAATTGTAGCCAAGAGCAATGTCTACAACTTTATTAGAAACACTTTTCATAGTATCTAGTGAAATTTTTGACTTTAATTAGACGTGAACGAATTTATTTATTTTATTTATTTATTTTAGCAAACTGGCACAATCTCATACAGTTTCCTATAAGTATTATAAAAAATATGGTGAAATTGCATTAGCTAATCTAATGATACCACTTAACCTACCACCATGTAAAATTAGATTTTACAATTAGTAAGTTTCAACTGCTATGGCCCCACTAACATCTATTCTTAATAAATTGAAAATAAACTTGTAAATTGAAGTATCTATTTGTAATATATAATCTATTGCTATATTTAAGATGTGATCCTTGGATCTTTCTATTTTTTTTTTTTGTTTTTTATATTTTTCATTATTTTTTGTTTTTGTATTTGGGAATTCTTCCATTTTCTTTTTCATTTCTTTTTGCTCATTTGTTTCTTGAGTTTGGTTATTTCTTTCTAACCACAATTCGTATAGTTTTGCCATTGTGATGTAGTATATTTTGAGAACTTTTTCTTTGGCTATTTTTCTATCTGATTTTGATATTGCTGCTATTTAGTTAATTAGTTGTTTTGGTATAAGTCCTCTTATTATATCGCTTAAGCTAAATTTTGAGTCTTTTATTGTTTTCCATGTATTTATTCTATTAAGGTCGAAAGAATATAGTTTGTTCTTCATTATTTTTTTCTTTATGAAATTTCTAATTTTGTCATGGTTGATATTTAGTTGCTTAAGGTGGTTTTTTATCATATTTATCTATATTTGTTTGAAATTTTCTTTGTTAACTTGACATGTGAAGATGTGGAGTATTGACTCTATTTGTGTTTTACATCTTGGACAATTAGGGTTCTGATATATTTTTTCTTTGAGATTATTTAATCTTGAATATATTATTAATTCATCACATATTATTTTAATTTTGAATGTTCTTAGATTTTGGTCTGTACTCGATGTTTCTCCATTTGTTAATTTTGAGTAGATTAAAGCTTCTTTTATTACATTCCAGTCTACTGTTTTTTTAATGTTTCTATTAAATGATTAAATAAATCTAAGTTGTGTTTTCCAATTGATTAGGTTTTGAATGTTAGCGATGTCTTTGGTTAATTCTTGTACTGGGTAATCTAAGAATTTGTTTTCATTTTTTAATTAATAGTTTTCTATAAAATTATATTCATAGTTAAGATCTACTATCATTTTACTTGTTGTTCCTTTTTGAGCTAGTTCGTCTGCTTTATCATTTAGAGATATTCCTGTATGTGCTTTTATTTTAATTAATTTTAGATTTATGTTTTTCTCTATTATTGTACTTAGACTGAACTAAAAACAACTGAAATTATACTTGAGATTAACAAACGATTTGTAACAGTTTCTACTACGTCATAACTTACGTAGTTGATGAGTGGCAACTCCTACCTATTTCATTATTTTATTTTACTTTTATTTTATTATTTTATTTTCTATTTTATTATTTATATTTTTATCTTTATATTTTGATAATGAATGATAGCATATGTGATTAGCTTTGATATACAATAGATTTGCAATCCCATGTGTTAATCATTTATCTTATTTTATTTTATTTCTTTTATTATATTTTATTTATTAATTATCATATGTAACCATCTGAATTGGTCTTGTAAGACCTAAGATACTATTTATTATATATTTATATTATGTAACATTAATTATATATTTTTATATAAATATAATATATAGCTGTTTGGAGTTTATATAAACTCCAAACAGCTTAAATTAGACTACTATAATCTCAAGTGTGACGTGCATTTTGCTTTTTAGGCCGCATTCGAGTGATGTGCATTTTGCTTTTTAGGCCACACACCTGAGACTATAGTAGTCTACACATTGGGTGCCATATAGGTTACATTTGTATTATCATTTGAGAGCCGCTAAGACATATGTCAATGTGGCATGCATTTTGCTTTTTAGGCCACACTCGAGTGGCGTGCATTTTGCTTTTTAGGCTGCACTCAAACTGACATATATCAGGTTGGCAGTGAGCATGTGGTCTGATAATAAAAGTTGATCACATGGGTAAAAAATATATCTGATAATACATTCAATCATATATCGTCATTTGTGGCCCGATGTGAGGGCTATATCCGAACTGGGCACGTAGTGCCCTAGCTTTCTGATTAATTCCTCGATGAGAGCTAGAGTTGAGGCACGTAGTGCTGAAATAGTTCCACTTGGAAGGTCCTGATGCGAAACATAGTAAAGCATCTATTCTCACCTGGAAGGTTTTTGGGATGACAAAAAATATATCAAACCCAAGGCACGTAGTGCCGAATTATTATCATATTCACTAATACTCCAAAGCATAATTTTATATTATATATCTTTCTGTAATAATTATTCCTTGGGGTATCACTTTTTTCAGTATTTAGCTGGCTTATACTGATACCTAAATCGTACTTTTTATATATTTCAAAATATCACTATATCGAAAACTTTGGGATATCACTATATCGAAAACTTTGGGATATCACTATATCGAAAACTTTGGGATATCACTATATTGAAAACTTTGGGATATCACTATATCGAAAACTTTGGGATATCATTATCGAACATGTATCGAGGAACGTGAACACTATTTATAATCAGAAAATGTAATCTGGGGTATCACTAATTCGAAAACTTTGGAGTATCACTTTTTAATACCTTGAAGTATTACTAATTCAAAAACTTTGAAGTATCACTTTTTTCAATACCTTGGAGTACCACTTTTATTGATATCTAAATTAGGCAACACAAAAATGGTTACCAAATATGTACTTTATATATCAGAAGTACTTAAATCAGGAAATTTAATAAGCAAAAATTTCCGGAATTTTAATATGGTATTAAATTTTTGGAATTTTTTACAAAATATTACGGAAATTTCCGAAAAATTTTCGAAAATTTTTCAGATATTAAAATTCCGTAATATT
>CAJVPK010001115.1:0-15146 GCA_910592015.1 Diversispora eburnea | reverse complement strand
ATGAATAAATAAGATAATAAAATATATAAACATATAAATAAATAATTAATAAATTTAAAAATAAAATAGAGATAACAACATTTATCAGATATCTGATATATATCAAAAAATATATATCGGATACCTATTAGATACTATGATAGATATCCAATACATCAGATTTTAATCAATATTATCTGTAGTAAAGGTATTATCAAAATAATTAATGGTGGGAGAATATTCAATAAGTTTTTTCATTTGTTTCTGTTTTAGTTTAGAAGTTCCAGCTAAAATCCTAAAACTACTGGACTTAGTTAATAGTATTTATTGTTTCCTTGATATACTTGGTCTCTAGAATATGAAAATGATTTATTTGACAAATATGTACTGTCTGATATAATTGTTTTTGGTTTAGAAGATCTAAAATAGTCTCCTTCTTTGATCTGTTGTGTTAAATTAATTGTTCAAGTATTAGGGTCTACTTGTATTGTAACTGTACTTGATTGACTAGAAGAAAAATATGAAAGTGAAGAGTATAGTAAAGTTGACTCAACAGGTAGTTCAAGGGTACTCGAAGTGAAAAGACTAATAGTAGTAATTTTAAACTTGTCCTCTTCCTCTAATAACTTTATAGTGACTGAAAAAGGTGACAGATAGGTGTTAACTGTAGGTGAGGAATTTTCAATTATGTTTTGACTAGAAATATTTGATTTTTGCTTTTGCTTAATATTTTGTAGTGTTTGTGACTTAGGAATAGTAGTTTTTCTTGTTTTTTCAAACAAAGTAGTGTTTACAGGTAAACTAGTTACAAAAGTAATTGAAGGATTATTAGACTGGATCTTTTTATTCTCAGGAACAATAATGGAGAATCTTGAGGTGATATCATTATAGAGAGTGGTTGTGGAGTATAAATAGTTTGTAAGAAATCAATAAGAGTTTTTGAAGGTGCCTGTTGTAACTTTTTGGTAATGTACATGATAAAGAATTCAGTTGGTGGTTAGTAACTCAAAACCATAGATTATTTTATTATTGAGAAGATTAATTTAATAAATAGAAAGTATCTTTTAAAAGGTTTAAGTCATCCAATATCTTATAACAATTATCTCAAATTCAGAAGAGTACAGGATCTTCAGTTTCAGATGTTTGATTAATTATAGCTTTTATTCTTTGTTGATAAAGTTTAGCTATTTCTTTAATAGTTTTATTAAGCTCTTTAATTTGATCAGCGTGAATCATAGGAATAAATTACTAATACTAAAAAGGTAAGAAGATAATTACATAAAATTATAACTAACTAATTAAGACTTTTGTATAAAAAGATAACTAACTAAAAAAGAATAAATTATAAAATATTATATTAGAGATTATCAAAATATAGGATAAGATAATTATAAAAATTTTGATTTGTTTCTATTAGAAGGTATCAAATTGTTACTAGTCAACCTTTTGAACTAATTTTATTTTTCAAAAAGTAATTTACAACTAGCAACTCGTAAACAGTTACTTTAGTTTACGAATTGAAAGAAATAATTTTAAAAGAATAAAAAAATATCTTTAAGTTAAATACTAAAACTAATCAAAGAACTTAAGAATTTATGATCACGGGATTTAAATTATTGATTAACAGTAAATTTTAAAGGTTGATTTAAGAAATTAAGACAAGAGTTAAATAAGTTTATCAATGGTTTATAAAATAATAACAGAATTTTTTGAATCAAAATTTATATTCAAAGAATATAAATTAGTAGAAAATTAACAGAGTTTTAATATAAAAGATATAAGTTTATTACAAAGAAAATCAATAATTCAGTTACTTTAGGATTATAAAAATATTAATTCAATTATAAAATTTATTTATAGTTAAGATTACTTTCTAAATTTCACTATTTAGAATGATTCGAATCTTATTTGAATCTATTTGAATCTGAGAGAAAATTTATCTTTTTTATAATATTTGATTTGGCCAGTAAGTTGATCAGTAAATTAGTCAAAATCTTGACCAGTAATTGTGTCAATCAGTTGGTCACTAAGTTAGTCAGTAAATTGATCAATAACTGGGCCACTATAATCTACATTATTGATTTATATATTTTGTATTACACTAATAAATACTAATTATAACTAATAAAATATACTAAATAATTATATTAATAAAATAACAAAATAAGAAATAAAATAAAATAATAAGAAAATTATTAAAATGGAGAAAACTCATGGTAACAATGTTACACTTAACTTCAAGACATTCGTTCTTTAGTTTTTTGCTCCTTTTTTTTATAGCAGTCAAAGTAGTAATGTGAAGGTGTGGTCAAAAAAATAAATCATGCCACATTTGAGTATAACTCATTAAGCAAAATGGTATAAAAATTGATATGAGAAAAAAACTTCTTGTGTGATGAGAAAAGTAAAATGCTATACAGATTAAGGCACTGATTTCTGTTTCAATTCTTTTAGAAACATACTACTAGTTACTTCTCAAGATTTGTTTGATATACTTATCTATATTTTCAGTAAGCTCTATATAATGATTGTAATTTTCTTTTGATCAATATGAAATGAACAATTAAGAAATAGTAATCATTTTTAACTAGATAGCTCCAGTTACTTCATATTCCTAAATGAGTATGTACTTCTTTACACATTGGACATTTAACTTCTAAATCAATGTATTTAAAAATATCTCAATACTATACATTTGAATTAATATATGACAAAAAAGAAAAATGTTTATGTATTGCATTATGGATTATACTTTTTTTTTCTGGAAACTTAGAAAATTGATAATACAGTTTTGTAAAGGATAATTATTGGTATCTTCTTCAATTTGTTTAGATTCAAAAGTTTCAGAATTTATTAAGGAATCAAGTTCAGTTTTTTTCTTATATCTTCTACAAAACCTAGAACAAATTTTATTTGTTAAAATGCATTACAATTCTGTTAATTTAGTTTTCCACTCTAAATATTTGAGAGTTAATATATTCATATTGCTATTTTATATAATCTCACATCTCTTTAAATTAGTAATAACTGACAAAAAAAAATATACACTGTTTACTCACAAGCTCGTGTTCAAATTAATATAGTTAACTTTTTATTATATATATTTATTCCAACAATAAGCAAAATGAATTGGTGGAACATAAGATAAAGTTTATGCTGTTATCTCAATTTTAATTCTACACCATTCACATTTAATAAAATAGGATCCAGTTTTATATCTGCCTTTTATACCATAATCATCATAATGATCTAACTTGTATAATGGACATAAAGATTCATCAGTAATTCCATAATAATTATTATTTCCATCACTACCTTTCCAATATTAATCAGGATATTGTTCTGTCATTTTATTACAGAAATTGGCATGGTCATGAGTCAGATTGGATGATGTACTTATCTTAATTGATTCCTTTGAATTTGTTTCTGGTAAAGAGTTAATTTCACAGCATCCCTTATCAACATTGTTATTATCACTAACAGAGGAATCTCCATTATTATCTTTATCATCGTTATCAGCATCATCCTCATCATCATCAGAGGATTCCAAATTAGAATCCAAAGAATTATTGAATACACTTGTCTATATCTCAATTGATTCCTCTGGAATTATTTCTGAGATAGATAAAGTGGATGTAATACTCACCTCAGTTTTCAATAAAATTTTTCCACCTACCTTACTGTTTGACAAATCGGTTAAACTAGATGGTTCTGACATATGCACGTGACAATTTTGTCATGCTGATCACTTTTATTTTGGAAGAAATGATACTCTGTACCTGGCAATTCATATCATTTGACTTCTTGAAAAAATCATGTATAATATTTTGAATTTGAATATCCTTTAGATTTGAAATAGCACTTGCGCTATAAGTCACTTGACTAATTTTATCTATTCCTATTCCTTTATATAATACATAAACTTTTTAGCTCTGGAAGTTATTTTACACAAGTTTACATTGGTAAAGGAAGTAGTGATTTGATTTCATTATACACTATCGTTCTTGCCAATTGGTCATTGATATTATTTGCAAACTTAATATCACTGACTTGATTCTCATATGCTTTATAATAACAGTACCAGCATAAACTCTCCTTTTGTCTAACCTTCATTGCTACCCTAAATAGATCAACTATATTTTGCGATGTAACCTTACTAGATCCTGTTAAAATCGCTTCTAAAGAGTTTGAATATCAAATACTTTTTTAATTTTATTGTTGTTATCTTTAGTGCACATAAATAGTTCATGTCTTAAATCTCGTTCTACTTTTTGATTATAAGGAATTTTCAGATTTGATTGGTGAAGTTTCGATACTCTAACTGATTTTTTCATTATGGTTAAGCTTTTCTTCCTGAAAAGCTTCATGATATGAGGATGCTTTCACATCTGGAAGTATCTTGAAGCTTTTTTTCTCGATTTTTTTCTCTTATTTCGTTACTAACATTTTCTTTATGTACCCGATCCAGAAAATTATCCATTCCTTTATCATCTAATGATTTAGGTTTTGCACATATAGTTGATACAGAGCAATTACGGGATAATGAAACTTTCGTTTCTTGAGTCAAAGACCCCAAATATACATCAGAATTTGAAGTATTATCAGTTATATTGGATGCGGGAGTATCATCACATTGTAAGTCCATCTGTTCAGGGGTATATTTGGAATTTTCCATTTTGGTAGAGGCGGTATCAACCGAAGATTGATCGATTCCCTTGGTATCATTATCTGATTTAACATTAGAGTTATTGAAACTGGCTTTGTTCCAATTTCGCAACTCTGACAACGGTATCTTTATGTTCTGCTCCAGTTTAGTAATAAGGTTGGTTTTTTCTTTATCTTTCTGTTCTAGTTTCTTAATTCTAGCTTCATATTCAGCTTCACGCCTAGTGCTTTGTTTTATTGTATCTTTGAGCTTCATGTTTTCAGCCTCAACTTCGGCAAATTTCTTTTTAAGTTCGGAATCTCAGCATTCTCAGTTTTAACTTTGGTATTCTCGGCCTCAACTTCAGCAAATTTCTTTTTAAGTTCTAGAATTTCGGCATTCTCCTTTCTAAGTTCAGTAATCTCGGATGCAAGCCTAGAGTTTAATTCTCTCAAGGTGTTGATTGTTGATTGATCGTTCGACATTGTTTATTACAAAATAGAATATATTCAAAAGGTTAATCACATGAAATAATATTGATGTAAAAATCGTGCTTTGCTTTATTGATTATAATAAAAATCGAAAAGAATCAATCTATCTAATGTTTCTATACTATTGCCTACAATGTAAGTTTTTCGTTTGTCTAAACTATAATTATTATCTCAGTATTAACTATAATCTGGTTTAAATGGTTTCAGTCATACTTACACGAAGCATTTAGTGTCAAAAATGAATTAAAAATCCCACCAATTTATTGTATGCGAATATAAATCAGTTGGTTATTAGTTCATTTAAACAAGAAAAATTGAAAGTTGGATTTACAAACATAGAAGTTGAAAGATAAGTGACGTATTCGGCAAAAATAAAATTTCAGAATAAAGTTGAAAGGAACTGTCATTACTTTATGTGTTTTCATGCTGTCGCTCCAAATATAGGATTTAAAATCATTGTAATACATATTTCAAACCCGTGACTTGTGGTACTATAAAAATTGATTTGTTTCGCGTCTTTCGTGTCTTCGTGTTTAACCTTTAACCGAAATTTCTTTACAAACATGTCAGAATACGCTTGACTGGATTTTTACCGCGACAATATAATTGATGATTGGAATTGTCTTAAAGTAATGGACTTTTATCGTACAAAGGTAAAACAAAAGGACTTGAAAGGAGTGCTAAATCTTATACATAAAGATCTTTGAGAGGTGGCGAATTCTGATCCTGGATTTGACTTGGCGGGGGGAAGCAAAGCTCGAAATATACTTGATAACCGGAAAGTATGTTGCTGTTAAAGTAGGATGAATGGATTAAAAGCTCTTTGTCTGAACAGTGATGAACTGTAGGTCGACACTTAGTGCAAGCTGGGACTGCAGGTCTTATAAAGATGGGCCTTAGTCCAATACTTCCAATACCTCTTTAAGTATTTCTAATGATACACTAATTTTTCTTTGTTTCGTCAAGAGCTGGACTGCAACAGTAAAGAACTTTAAAAAAGATCTCGAACAAGTCAAAATCGATCGTCTGCAGATAAACCAACTTTCAACTGGAGATGGTACAACATACAACAATTGTCACATAATTTCGGAGAAACATTGTCGAGATGCGGGTGATGATGAAAAAAAGAAAACCGAAGGAGCTGCAATTCCGGCAAAAAAGGTGAGATCAAGCAACATTATTAACTTATTACTTCCTTCACAATAGATAACTGAACACCGACAATTATATATGATAAAAATAACCAATTGATATTTTTGCCATTCTATCCCATAAATCAAGTGTAAAACTGAATCCGAAAATAGAACAAGAATTGGGAGAACTGTTGTGCCGAATTATGGTCATTTTTATTTCGGGTCGGTGACAAATGAAGATTCCGATACTTCGGAAAATTCTTCACAAGGATCTTTTAGTAGTTTAGATAAGCTAAACGATGAGTTGGCTATTCAAGAGAACGACCACTTTGATAAAAATCAAGAAATTCAAAATGATGATGTAAGCAAATTGTTTAATAATATTCTTTTTCTTCGGAAATTAATTGTAATATTAAAACGTTATTTTTATATTATTCTAACCCATTAGCAGAAATCTTTAACATTAACTTCAAGTATCATTGAAACAGATGTAATTGTAAGTGTATAAATTCTTATCTATAGTGTATAGTATCGGAAAATATATTTGATAAAATGTATTTCTTTCTGTAGGAATCAAATAATTTATTCTGGAATAAGATTAGGATATAATTTAACTTTTTTATCTCTAACTTTTACAAGAGGCAAACTAAATTAATTTTTATAGGAGGATATATCATCTGACGGCATCAAAATTAAAAACCAAATCGTCTAAATTTAATATCATCAGATAATTCCTCTCAAGAGACTGACGATGATGAAGATATACCTCCAGAGGATTCATTTCTCTCTGCATCTAGCGGTCCAAAAGTTTGGATCTTGCCTTCGGGTCAGAACGTTGGGGACATCTATGCTAGCAAGATATCTGAGAATGCAAGAGCAACTAAAAAAAAGAAGAAATTAACAGCCATTGAGAAAGCTATATTGCGCTATGGTGCATCAAATATAATTGATTTGTCCGCTCACATGAAGGAATGGTTTTGTATTGATGACAGAAAATTCATTATAAAAGATTACGAATCTATGTTACGAATTCCTGAGATGGCAACCGAAGAGAGCTCATTTGTTTAGAAAATTGAGGATGTATGGGTTTTATTTTTCATAAATTTGGCTTGTTTTCTATATTTATACATGTTAATTCGCTTTCCTTGTAGTTGGTACGTAAAGGAAAAATAGATCAGGCACACGAATACTGCATGGACACTCATGTTAAATCCGAAAAAAATAGTTTTTTATATAAGATGAGCAAAATATATGGTGACTTGTGAGTTATTCAGTACTACCCGGTCTTTATTTTTTTTGTGGATCTAATTCTTATTATTCAATGTATTCAGCATTTACAAGAGCGAAGATCAAGTGAATATCTTGAATGTTATTCTGGAAAGCACACACACAGAAATTGATGTAATTTTAAAAGCATGTGCATGCATGGTTGAAGGACCGAGCAAAAACCTTAAAGTATATTCTATATGGATTGTATAAATTTATTTTGTTTATGATTCCTACTATATAGCCATCCTAACAATTTTAACAATTTTAAATTATTCATTTAAGGGGGAATCCTTTTGCCCGTTGAGCAGGAGTACAGATTACACCAAGGGACGTAAATGTGATGTTCGTTTCATATCGGCATTAGGGGTTGATGTTGGAGAATGGGAATTTTCTGCAAAAGCTATAGCGAATAAGTCCATTGGTGAAAGATGCCATTCCGCTCGAATAAATCAATCGATTTTGAACGGATTGCTAGAATGTAATCTCAATGATGAACAAGCTAAGAGTATCCAAATTCCTTTTTGCAGTTTGTTGGCACAAGTGGCCAATTGTTAGTTGAGGATTTAATGGAAATTTTTTATTTTGTCTTTCCTGGACCAAAGTTTGAATTGCCCATAAGACTTCGAGATATCGGAAAACTGAAAACTGCTATAAATGTTATCAAGTTAGTCATGGTTGATTCTATTTCTGTCATTGAAAAATTTATATCACCAATCTATTTTAACATGATATGTTGTGCAGACATGTATGAAAAAACTTGTGAAACTATAGAAAATCTGGAAACATTTCATCATGATTTTGACGATATATTTGATGAAGATTATCACGTAGACAAGCTTACTCATTTTAAGTACAAAGACCCCAAAAAATTCTCTCTGTTCTAAAAATAAAAATGATGTTTAACGTGGAATCATAAAATTTGAAGACGAATATGTATTTGGTTTACCAATAATAAAGGTAGCTTACATTGTCTTTTGAGCTATATTTGGTGTTCTGCAATCAAATAAGTACGTCATTATAAATTCTGAACTTTGATAATGATATAATGATCCAAATTTTTGAAATAAAATCGCGCGTTACAAATTGTAACAGATCACTTTTGCAAAAAAAAATTCTCGATCACACGCAGGTAAATATATCAGAAAGCAGATAGGACATTTTTTCTGAATTTGTTTAATAAATTATTTTTTCTGGTTGTGCTTGATTCGCTAATACAAAAAATATATAGGCACATAAATACCAACGAAGCTACACGTTGCGTCTTCACTACATCAATACTCCGATGACTTACTAACGAAGAGAAAATCTATATAGCATACCAAAAAGGAGTTTCAGGTGAGGGAACATCTGGTTGTGTCGATTATGCAATAAAAGGAAATGAAGATCTCATGTGTATAGCAGAAAGGAAGCCTCGTAAAGTTGAAATTGGTTACCTCCAGAATATCATGCAATTAGAAAGTGCATACTGTACTAATAAAAAGAAACACACAGCAGATCAAGCTTTTAAAGATGATGATTATGACTATCTTTACAGAATAGTTTCTACAGGTATTGGCCGTGCCAGCTCCGCTGATAGATTCTAACATCCAATCATTCCCACAAGCGACTCTACGAGTCATAGAATTTTAATTTACAAATTTTATTTATTTTTTAGCCACGGAATGGCATTTTATCACTTTTACCACTGATGGACTTTACTGCACCAGTAAAAGCGAATATACGATTAACCTGTCTAAAACGGCGCTTAAGGAGGATCTTGAATCAATTCGAAAAGGGGTGAAACAGGTATTAGGTGTCGTGGTGGGATTATTAAAGGACCGAATTAGTGTTGATAATTCTCCAGCCAGTAAAAGAAGCCGAATCAAAAAATTTACAAAAAATAGGGGTTAGATAGTTTTCACCTCATGTATTTTAGATGCCCTAGGCATCAGCTCCGCTATATTGTATTAATAAAGCAATCAGACCTAAATGGTCATTTTTTCCGATAATTAATTTTTGTGCGTGGTGATAAGGAGTGTTTCATTTGGGATCATCATTCCGAGATAATTGAGATGCAATATAGGTGCGATGAAGATGCAACGTAGATACGACAGATTTTTTTCTTATAAAATTCTATGAAAAATAACACATTATAGTTAATGGCTTGATACATAGCTGCAAGTAGTACTGGAAAGAGAAGTAGAACTGGTGAGTGATATTTTGAAGAATTTAGTTCTCATTTTTGGGAAAGACCTGGTAAGTGGATTATAATCGTTAATAGCATATACACTCTGTTAATATGGAAAATAAATTCTAAATATTTTTGTTTGAATGCGAAAAATGTTAAACCCCATTTGACGTATTGCGTAATGAAAACGCATCCGTGAGAAGACGTTACCGTAATCGTACACCACCACCAACTTATAGAGAAGTGACACCAATGTCAAGCCGTCGTGAATTCACCACCAATCAAAAGAATCGATCCGCGTTTTCTGCCCGAAGAATTCCTAGTGAAAGGGATGAGGATAGTAATCGAATAATGTAAATGATGCGGGTGGAAATTTAGGCTCTTCGAACCATTGCTCTGCAATAGATAATGCGACATACTCATCTTCATCTGCATCACAAAATGATAGTAATATTAGTATGGAGAAGATAGTCAGCAACTGAAATCTATAAATGAGGAGGGAAGTTAGACTTCGTTTAGTTACTGTGTAAATGCGAAGCCAAAAATAAAGCATTACTTCGTAGTTAAAATTGCTTGTATTGAATGTTTACCTGCTGAAATGTATTTCGTATTTGATACGCTTGTGAAAGCATACAAGTTGCCAAGATTTTGATTCTATATTCATGCACTCCCAATTAATTATCTCGACGTGGACTTAGCTGGCGATGTATTTTTTGTCTTGCGTTTTTGTCTTAATTCAATTTCCTTCTGCAAATCTAATGGAGTATCGAACCTTAACCGAATTGCAAGTGGATCATCCTCAGGCCTATCTAGATCAAATACAATGAACTCACCCTTACATAAATAGCTATTAATAACCATTGAAACATTTTCACATCATCAATATATCGATCAACAATTTTGGGAACATCTTGGAGAGAACTGCCACCACTAAACATTACTAAGTGTGAAATATTCTCCCAAATAATTACTGGGACATGATGATATTTTTGTGTTATGTAAATTGGACTAATATTCCGATGGCGTCCATGTGTAAAGAATAGAATAATCCGATTTTGTATAGACTCAGAAGCAATACATAAATCTTCAAAGATAATAACAGTACTTCTTTTGGGAGAAAAAGATTTTACATTGGGAATTCTTTTAGGCGAGATATAACTAAATTTAATATTTTCATAGTATGGTGCTCTTGGATCACTTGCGATTATTCCATACATACATCTAACAAATATCCATTTAGGTTCATCCACAAACTATCAAATCATCACGTCATATATATCTGGATCTACCCTTTTTCCCTTTATATATACATTTACCTTTGTCACCAAGAACAATATTTCAAATATATTAGTTGTATCACTTTTTTCAGTAGCTAGCATAACGAATGGCCATGACATTGCTGGATGTCCAATACAGCGTGATGATGTTTTGTAGCCTCATCCATATCCATAAGGAAAAGTTTCATTGGATGTAATCCTGCCTTTGAGTTTTTCTGCATGTTTATTTCTATAGAAAGGTAATATATATTTCTTAATAATTTGTAGCGAATATATACATGAGTAATTTTTTCGCTATATATATACAAATAATTAACGATGTATGATGATAGCTATTATAAAATGATACACTTTCATTATTGCCATTCTGAGGAATGTTATGAAAATTTGTTGAGGAATATGGATGGAGAAAAGGATAGAGACTTGATTGGTATTTTACTTATCGGGATTGGTTACACCTATTTGACAAGATCAAAAAGCATTGGAATGAAAAAGAGGTTGGACGATGAAGAGAGAAAACTCTGCAAAAATTCGTATATAACATATCAGATATAAAGAATCCAGAAGCACTACTTCAAGAATTTATGAATTCTAATACATTTATATTGGCAGAAACTATAAGCTTGATAGAAGAAAAAGAACTTTCAAATATTACATATGACATATGGGGTAAAGTTAAATGTCCACCTTTATATTTCGAAAGTGATTCTGAAGAAAGTACAAGTAATATGTGAAATCAAAGCTAACCTGATATTCCACATGTGTAATAAAAATCTAATTCATATGTCTATCACAAATCTTTCAACAAAGTATATTTCATGTATTAAGTATCCATTGAGGTGGAAATTATATATCCTTAACAATTTGAAGTTCTTGTACAAATGATCTTTCTGGTCCATCAAGTAATTTGTAAAGTACTGGTTGATTTTCTTGAGTAATAGTTTTTTTAATATAATAAATCTGTGGAGACCAACACACATCTGTAATATGACATCTTCCATCTTCTAACTCACCTGGTTTAAGCAAATATCTTACTGAATCATTGTAAGATAATTGAGGCTCATCAAATCCAATAGGGCCATTACAAGGTGAAGAAGATTTGGCAATAACCTGTTTCTTTTTTATTGTCTCCATAAGACTCATTCCAAGAAGTCGAGTTATAGAATTATTGAAATCCTTAATAATAATCAGAAGATTTTTAACCCAGGTCCAGGATCTCTCAGATAAAGGTAACAATAAATCAGAAGTATCTTATAATCAGAATAATCTTTCAGCTAATGTTTGATTAAATCTTTCAATAATACTTTGACTGCAATATGATAAGCCTAACTTAATATTTAATCATTAATTCTTTATATTTTCCATAAAACTCAATACCCTTATTAACATGTAACAATTTTAATCAAACAAGAGGGTATTCAGGATTATTATAAATTTTTTCAAATACTTTAGCAACTTTGTAAGAAGTACGATCTGTTAGAGGATATGCAATTTTAAATCTGCTGGTTATATCAACTATTACAAGAATAAAATGATAAGTTTTATTTCTAATCTGATCATAAAGTATATAAAGAAGGTCTACTTAATGGCATTTGTTAAGGATTTGTATTGTATTAAATGATGCTCAAGGAATATACTTTGGAGGTGACTTGTGAATCTGAAAAATGGATTGTTTATTTAATCAGTTTTTTATATCTGTTAACAAAAAATTATAACTAGCTTTTTTACAAGCATCTCTTATTTTTTCAACAGTTCAGTAATAGCCTTCAGATTAATAATATAGTTTCTGTAATGTAATTTCTCTACTCAAATCATAAACCTTCTGAAAATTAATATAAATTATAAATTCCCCCATTCCTTAATATAAAATAATGAAACTTTATTTCTAATTTATTATAGTTAATAAAAAATTATAAAAGAATTAAGAAAAGAAAATCAGAAACTTCATGAAAAAATTGACTGACTGGCTTAATTAAACAGAGACTATGAACAAAGAACTTATAACCTTGAATATAATATAGTCTTATGTGAAGAAAAAATCTGATATCTTGAAAAGGAGCTAGCAAATACAATCAAACTTTCTATACAAAAAAGAGAAGAACTAGAAAAGGAGATTACAGATCTAAAAAAGATTGTCTATCAGCTAAAAAAAAAAATTGAACAAAAGAATAAGGAGTTTATTATTAGAGAAAATCAATTAGCTGAATTTGACATAAGGAAGAAAAAACTTAAAATCCAAATTCAGAAAATATTCAAATCAACAGGTAATATTTTCAAAGTATATAATCAGATAGCAAAGTTAATAGATGAGAAAAAGTGTTTAAAATATAAAATTGATACTTAAACCCTATAAAAACTATGATATTTAAAATAGACTTAAAATATATTTAAAATATATTTAAAATATTTTTTATTAAATATTTTTTAAGTATATAAAAAGCTATTTAAAATATTATTATTTTATAATTAAAATATATTTAAAATATACTTAAAAAATACTTAATTTAAATAATAAGTAAATATGTTTTAGGTATATATTTAAAATATACTTAATTTTAAATATGTTTTAATAATATTTTAAGTATGTTTTAAATATATGCTTAAAATATACTTACTCATTATCTAAATTAAGTATTTTTTAAGTATATTTTAAATAAATTTTAATTATAAAATAATAATATTTTAAGTAGATTATTACAAATATAATTAAGTATATTTTAAATATATTTTAAATATATTTTAAATATATTTTAAAAATATTTCAATAATATTTTAATTATATTTTAAGTATTTTTTAAATATGTATATTTCTTATAGGAAAAATATAATCTTAAAGATCAAAACAATAAATTATTTCAGAAAAAAACTCGTATTATTAATTTGTATTGTCAAAATTTTGATATAAGATTATTACATTATTGGGATAAAATAGAACTTATTAATATCCAAGAAACTTTATATATAATAGAAACATGGAACAATGATAATAGATCAAATTTAGAAGAAGATTCTGATGAAAATTTTCAGAATAGTAATACTTTTAATTCAAATATGACTACAGTATTAACTAATGTTATAGATGGTTATTTAGATAATACTAGAATAAACAGAATTATTCTAGTTAATCAAATAAAAAGAATCACAAAACAAATTCATCGTAAATATACAAATCTCCAAACTGATCAAATAAATGAGTAACAAGCAAAATATAATACTGAAACTATATATGTTCCCAAAATTGATTTTGGATTTTTGAGGTATTTCAACTTTTTGAGATTTATGCAAAATCTATTCTATATATGGAAGTAAAAAAAGTACCTAGTTATATGTATCTTTAATCAAAGAATAAATCTGGGTGGTCAAAAAATTTTGAATTTTAAGTAAAATAATTTCGTCTTTTATGAAAAACTATTTTGACTTTTTTTCTCAAAATTGCAATTTCGGAACCCAAAATAATTTTGCATGCAAGTATAGTCATGACATTACTGAAGCTTCAATTGCTAATAAAACTTCTGAACAAATTAATGCTTTAAAACATCTATCAAAATAATTATCTATTATTGAAATATTTAAAAAACCTCTTAATTCTAAACAACAGAAATTATTAAATCAGGAAATAGTAAAATTTATAATTGGAACAAGACAACCATTATCTATTGTTGAAAATACAGAATTTAGATCCTTTTGTATTGCACTTAATTCTCAATTATCTATTCTTTGCATTAATACAATTAAAGATTTAATAGATAGTTCATATAATTATATGAAAAATCAACTTAAAGAGATGACTATTAAATTTATTTAATATATTCATTTGATTTTTGACTTATGGTTATCAAAAGCATATGATTCATATTTAGGCATTACTGCCTATTGAATTGATAAAGATTTTGAGATTTACAGTTTAGTTTTAGATATTGAAGAAATACAATATTCACATACTGCTGTTGAAATTTTTCATCATGTATCAAAAGTTTTTAATGATTGGAATTTGAAAAAAAAAGTTTTAATAATTTATCAGGAAATTTAATTAGGCGTCGATTTACAAAAATATCACATGACCTCTGAAAATTTTCACCTGAAAAGATTAATTTTTTAACTTTGACCGAGATTTAGGTGACAGGAAGTGATTTTCTACTAAGATGTTTCTAAGATAGATCGAAAGCCCTGATTTTTGGTTACAAG
>CAJVPK010001114.1:0-15155 GCA_910592015.1 Diversispora eburnea | reverse complement strand
TTTCGTCTTCTATGAAAAACTATTTCGACTTTTTTCCCCGAAATTGCAATTTCGGGGCCCCAAAATAATTTTGCGTGAAAGTATAATTTTAAAATACATTATTCAAATAACAAGTTAGATTAAAATGCAAATGAATGGAAAATTTGGAGGTGGAGTTATTATATTTAGATGAAGGAACATTTAGCACCGTTTGGAAAGCAGAATGGATAGATATGCCTTAAGAATTGTTGGAAACCTATAATTCTAATCAAGTTGCTTTGAAGAAACTCAAAAATTCACAACCAATTAGTTCTGAATTTGTAAAGAGTTAAAAATTTAACATTAAATATATAATGTTTATTTTAATTTATATTCCCATGATTCAATGACAAAAGAATATGCAATAGTTTTACAATATATGAAAAATGGAAATTTAAAAAATTTCTTCAACAAAATAAAACATTATCATGGATTGGAAGATTATGGTTATTATATTCTTTTATCTTAGGGGTGCTATTCATAACAAAGGATTTATTCATTGTGATCTTCATCCTGGAAATCTAATGATTACTGAAGCATATGACGATTTAAAATTCACAAGATTAGGAGATCTAGGATTTGTAGACCTGTAGATGAAATTACATCATCTAAAATTTATGGTGCATTACCATATATTGCACCTGAGATATTGAAATCCATATTCTCAAGCTTATATATAGTGTTGGAATTATTATGTAGGTGATATCAACAGGAAAGGTATCATTTTCTGACAGAGCATACGATCTTTAATTAACTTTAGAAATTCTTAAAGGATTTCACCAAAATTAAAGAAAGTACACCTCAATGTTATATGGAATTGATGAAAAAGTGTTGGCACAAAGATCCACTTGAATGTTCAAGTGCTAGAATCATTTCTTTGTTGTTGATCGTGATGATGATGATGATATGAACCAGATACATCCATAGTCTAGATATCATTGCGGAGCTTATTAAACTGCAAGACAGAATGGATAAAATTAAGAATAAATTGAAAAAATTGAAAAAAAATTATTAATGACCATTTTTCTGATGAATCTTGTTATTATTGATAAATGTATTATTTGTAAAGTTCTTTAACTTGAATTTTAAAAATACAAATTTTACAAATACCGAAAATAAATTTTTTTTTTTTTTTATGCCGATGAGCTTACAAAAAACGAAATGATGATTGTTAAAGGAACAAGTTGATCAGTATATCTCATGAAATTATGGTTATGGACTCTTTTAGTCAAAAAAAAAAAAAATTCCAACGCGAAAAAAAAAAATAAAATGCTTCTTCAAAAAATTTACCATAATTTTGATAAGCAATCCAATCAAATAAAAGTTACTTTTATAGGACAATAACAATTTAAAGTCAATTAAAAAGTGTTTGTGACTAGACGGTCCGAGCCCAATTAAAGAATGAAAACGTTGTTACAAATATGTAAACAAAAAACCTCATATACTTCAAATGGTCTTTGTAATAGTGTAACTATTTTTTTTTTGTTTGCGTTACTGCTCTTTTGTTTTTATTTTTTTCATTTCATATAAATTAAAATTTATCATGTCTTTTTTTATTATTATTAAATATTATCAATAATGGCAGAAAAAGTTGGAATCTTAGTAGTGAAAAACATTAAATGGTAATAATAAAAATATTTAGTCTGTTCTAAATATTACTTTTTACCCAATTTTATTTTTTGTTCAATTGCTTTTTATTCTTTACACATAATAGTACTTTAAACCAGAATGTAATTGCAATCAACCAATGGCGTACATTTTTACCATTTCTTCCCCAAAGAGAAATTTATTTAACAGTTCAATATGGGGATAACGAAAGGTCTACCAAACCCGCTCGGCTGTAAGAATTCCTAAATATTGGTGATAATTCCTTTGATTCATTTTTTTTATGTCATTCCATATTTTTTATTAATAGTGAAAATTGTCAAGATGGAAGAAAGGAAGCTTATTACACTGAATCAATCACCCTTCCTATTGTCAAAGTTGCCCAAGAATTCAAGGTAACTTGTTACGTTGGAAATGATGTCGATGCTATTTGGGGTGACACTAGAGACACCCTCAGGGACTCCCTTAATGAAAATGAGTCACCTGGTAATGATGTAGGCAATGGCAGAAAAGGTATGACGTCTAGTTATCACATATTTATCATTATTATTTGACTAATAACTTAATTCTTATTGGTATGAATATCGTTTTTATTAAAAAGTTCAACTGGGACTATTTCGGAATAAAGAAAATGTTGGCGGGGTAACATTATACCTCATGTTTCTCGCAATGGAAGCGCCCAAAAAACGAATGCGACAACTCAAAGCATTATGTGGCCAAATGATTGGGATAATGATAATTGATAATATAAAAGTGTATTAATTAATTTTTTAAAACTAAATCTTTAAAAAAATTAAATACTCACATTCTAATCTATTTTTCTCTTAATGTTTCTTAAACCAGAAAAAATCTTAATGGACGCAAAGGTTGTTTACGGGTGATGCTTGGGAATGAAAAGGCAAGCACTGAAAAATATTTCAATATTGTTGACAAGGAATGCCCATATGGGATCATTCTTCCGGTTGTGGCTTCTCCCAATTTTTCAATGCTACTGCAAATATACTACTCCACTACTGAATTTGGGAGTCATCGAATTTTCTTTTCCTCCCAGCATGAGGACCTTTGGATAAAACTCATGTACGGTGGTCAGGTTTCTGGTAAATTTTCATAAATTTTTAATAAATTATAATTTAATAATTATTCTTAATTTACATTCATTACCACTACCATTAGGACTTTTTCAATACAATAATAATTGATGTCTCTAATTTTATTTATTAATTACATATGATGTAGTTCCGGAAATCTCATTTTACACCGGAAATAATTTAGCTGCCACGGTTAATTTAACAATATCCATCCATAAATCTTTAAACTTACAATTGCTTCCGCGGCCAGAAGACAATGAAATTAAAAAAACAAAAGATGAAGAGAAAATGTTTCACTGGTACTTGAAATTGGCTAAAGAAGGAAATACTGATGGACAGAATAAACTTGGTTATTGTTATCACCTTGGTATTGGAACTACAAACGATGATGAGAAAGCATTTCAATGGTATATACAGTCAGCTGAAGGGGGAAATAGTGGTGGACAATTTAGTCTTGCGAATTGTTATTTCTATGGGATCGGTACTACCAAAGATGAAAAGAAAGCATTATATTGGTACATGAAATCATATATACCTTCATTCGAATTCGAATAATCATCATCACTATCTAATAATCTTATATTTAATAGGAAACATATGTAATCTTAAAAAATAGTTTGAAACTAACTTTAATTTTCGAAATATGAATATCAAAATCTTATTTCTTTAATTATATCTATTAAAATTTGCATTTTATTTATTAATTTTATAAATTGTATTTTTCAAAAATATTATTTATTAAATATTAGTATTTAAATCATTTAAAAATATTACCTACATAAATTCCTTCAATCAATTAATTCTAAATTAAGTATTTCTTCATCTTCAATACCACTCATTTTTCTTGTTATCAGTATAGTCAATTAAAAATCATTTACTTTTTAATCAAATAAATGAAAAGGAAAATAATAATATTTCAAAAAAAAAAAAAAGGCTAAGTCATCCTGATTGATTATTCTTTTAATATTAAAACTCATAAAAACGATTTCATTCTTTATATTAAAGTTTGTACCTCTAATTCTTATAAAATTATAAAAGAAATCTAAAAAATTATTTTAAAAATGACATCTGAGTTTTTGAAAAAGTTATCTCAAGACTTCTTAATGGTAAAGAAGAACAAAATAAATATAAAAAATCCTTCATTACACTTGATCTTACTTTAATATTGCTCTCAGTGATGAAAATATGAATCAACCTCTAATAATTTAAGGTCTTCAAAATTGTAGATTAGATGAAAATAATATTTTAATAATATTAAGATGTATCTGTATAAATTTATTCAATTATTTAATTTAATTCAAGAATACTTTCTAGTGCATTAATAAGCCTTACTCAAGAATAATTGATTTTATTATTTTAAATGAAATCAAAAGAGAACGTCACATTGATAAGTTTAAATAGCATTTAATTTCAAATAGATATTTATTTGCATTGCTTACATGTTATTCAAGTAAGCATAACTCCATTAATTAGATTAGATTATTTCCTATAGAGAAAGAAGAATCTAACACCTATTGGTATTGGGAAATAATATTTCATAGTATTATTAGATAATACTATCTTCCTTTGATATAAAAAATAATTCACATATTAATTGTTGTTTTTTATTTGTTTTATTTTTTATTATAATTATATAATTCTTATAATAATGATAATAATGATGATGATATTATTAAAATAATAATAATAAATGGAGATAAAAATGATTGTTAATTAATTAAAAAAAAATTGGTCATTTTTATAAATTTGAAAATTTAATATCAACTACTGCTGGATATCTAATGATTTAATAAATTTAATATTCTCTACTCAGGAATTCTTTATTTTTTATTCCGATTACTTGATAGGAAGAAAAGCAATACAGCAGATCAAATTTCTTTATTTTAAAAAATATTATTTGAGAAATTAATCTTGCTTACAATAATTACATATTTTTTTGGACCTTATTGATATTTTTATTATTTTATCTATATAAATTATTCATTAATTTAGGTTTTACTTGTAGTTGTAAAAGTAATAACCTATGTATTTGACACGTATTCTAAAAATGTTAATTTTATTAAAATAAACTATTAAATAAATATTAGATAAGCTTTCGTACTTAAACCATGTTAACTAATTACCTAATAGATATCCTTATTTGTTTTTGAAAATAAAAAAAAAAATTATTTCAAACCATTTATCAAAAATATAAAATAAATTTTTATTTTTATTCATTACCAATTGGTTATAAAATATAAAATTAATAACATCTGTCTCGTTGATCATATCTTCCAATAATAAATAATTAAAAACAACCCTTTGATAATTTTTTTTTAATATCTATCCATTCTATTACTTTATTATGCCAAATCTGTATTTAGTTGAGCATCTTGAATAAGTATCATTTTTTTCAAAATCATTTTTACCAATTACCATTCAAAGTTTTGTTCGCTTATAGTATGGTAGGTTTTATTTTTTTTTGAATATAAGTCTCAATGAAATTGAATGAGCATTATCGATGTTGTTGTTTTATTATAAATAAATTTTGTTGAAAAGTACAAAATTATTTTATTCTTTCTTTTCGATTATTTCTTTAACAATAACCTATAGATATAATTTAAGAAAAGGAGACCATTTTATTGAGAAAAGACTGTTTATATTGTTTAAATTATAAATATTCACAAATTATTTATAGTGCTAATAAATGAAATACGAGAGCTAGCCTGAGTTCTTTTTTCATGTTTTAAGTCTAGGAAATGTACAATATCATTTTCTAACATAATATTGCATTTTTTCATATGGCTCCACTAATTTTAATATATTACATGAGTGATATATGAGAAATATATTAATATTTATATGATAAAAGATGATGGAATAGGAAAGTAATAAAAACATCAATATTCTCTAAAATAAATTTCTAAGAGTTCCAAATTTATACTTAATTTTATAAATAACTTGTATTTATAATTTTTTATAATATATTTATTTTATTATCATATTACAAATATGTATTTATATTCCAACTTCATATCTATGTATTTACTCTAATAAACCTATAACTATAATAATAATAATATAAAACGAAGATTATTAATTAATGCATTTCAAATCTATTAAATAATAAATACTTATGTTTTAAATGTTAAAACATTCAAACCTTTTGAATTCTATATGCTACAAGTCCAAAAGAACTCATATTTATTTAAATATCCTAAAAAACGCATAATATTTATTTTCTATTATAATTTTTATAAATTAAGAATATCGAATGAAAGTTTAAATCTCGTTGACATTATTTACTTACCTTAAAATACATATATCTTTATCTCATCTAAATTTATTTTTTAAATATTTGTCGTAATTTAATACAAATTCCAAAATTACGATAAATATTGATTTCAAATAAAAATATCAAAATGCATTCGAAAAATATATTTAGTCAAAAAATAAATTTTATTAATTAAAAATAAACATAATCATTATCATTAAAATATAAAAAAAAATTTTATTTTTTTTTTTAACTATTATATTATATTACTGATTATTTCTTTTAATAATTCATTGGCATATGTATTCCCATTTTCCTTTGCTTTATTCAACCAGTAGATGGAATTTATGATATCTTTCTTAGTTCCAGATCCTTCATAAAAGCATTTTCCAAGAATGTATTGGCTATCAGTATAATCATTTTTTGCAGCTTTTTTATGCCATTCAAATGCTTTCACTTGATCAACATCAATTCCGCAACCAATTCTATAACAATTTCCTACATTAAATTGTGACGCATCATGTTCCTTTTCAGCAGCCTTCAGATACCATTTAAATGCTTCTTTTTCATCTACACTCACACCTATACCATACTCGTAACAATAACCAGTATTACACATTGCCCAAGTGTTTCCTGCAAGTGCAGATTTTATATACCAATGAAATCCTTTAGTTTCATCTTTTGATATTCCCATTCCATTTTCGTAACACCAACCAACATTATGTTGTGATACTAAAGTTCCTTTTTCTGCAGATTTTAAATATAATTTAAAAGCTTTTTCTTTATTTTTTTCAACACCAATCCCATTATTATAACAATATCCTACCGAATTCAAAGCTATAAGAGATCCTTCATTAAAAAGTTTATAATAAATCTGAAAAGCTTTTTTTGTATCCTTTTCAATACCTATACCATCTAAATACATACTTGCAAGAGAGAAGGTATTAATTTCTTTGTTGATATTATATATTTTCCTTAAATATGAGGAATTAAAAGATGAGGTATCAACTATTTCATTGGTAGCAAAATTAAAGAATTTAAATGCCATTTGATAATCAATAACAGTCCCAATGCCATACCAGTAAAAAAATCCTATTAAGCTAGTAAACAAATAATAATATGGATGATGAATCATTTCAAATAGAATTTCAGCTGGATTCTTTTTGTGTTCTCTAATATAATTTTTGATAATAATTGGTTTTTCCGTTCGAAACTTTTTTCTGTGCACATCGGAATAAAATTCAAACAGATCATTAATAAAACCATCAACTTCAGTCGTAATATCAACAAAATGAGCAGGTTCTTCATTTTTCCTTAATAAAGAAGAATTTTATATTTAATAACTGTTCTGAAGATTTTTAATATATATAAAAAACATTAAAAAATACAAATTACATATTTAAATTTTCCAATTTAATATCTGTGACATTATAAGGTTGTGATTGAGGAGTTTCTAATTCAACGCTTGTATCATCAGAGATAATGATTTCAGAAAGATTTTTAACAACTTGGGAAATATCTGGTCGTGAGTTTCCATTGTGCTTCCAGCAATCTGTCAAAAAAAAATATAATGCTATTACATTAATAACTTATTATGTTTACAATATAAATGATTTAATAGATTATTTAAATTTATACCAGTATATATTTCCTTATATTTATGAGGTGTTCCGGGTACATCCGTCTCTCTTTTTGCTTTTGAAATGTTGTTTAACAAATCAAAATTTGATAAAGATTTCATTTCGAAAGGAGGATTACCACTAGAAATCTCCCAAAGATTAATTCCTAGACTAAAAATATCAGAACTCTTATTTTTGCCAATCGTGCTGAAGAATTCCAAATATTTTGGATTTATGTATGGTATTGGGCCAAGTTTATTTGTAAAGAATCTTAAAGGATCGGAAATAATTTTAGTTAATCTAAAAACATTTAATTTAATAATCCCGTCATGAATAAGAATACTTTCAGAATTCTAATTAAATAAATAATAAAATTAAAATTAATTGATTTATGAAATTTAATTTTAAATAATAATATTTTTAATATTTTTTTTTTTTTTTTTTTTAAAAAAAAAAAAAGATAATTACGAATTTTCCATGAATGATATTATTAGAATGTAAAAACATCAAAACTTTTGCAATTTGTTTTGCAAGATTTAATTTTTCATTCCAATCCAATTTATGGAAATTGGTTTTCAAATATTGACGAAGAGAACCATTATCAACATATTCGAAGATGATCATATAATTGTTGGTAATCTCTATAAATATAAAAATAAAATTAAATAAATAAAATTAAAATAAAAATATTAAGCATAATATTTTAAATATTTTACCTTGCTTAGTAACACCATAGAATTTAAGAATACTATCATGAATTTCCAATTTCCGATGTCTTTTAATCTTTTTCAATTAAAAAAATAAACATAAGATTATAAAAATAATTAACGGTAAATTAAGATTAATAAAATAATAATAAATAAATAATTTAATATACATACTTCTTTTATCAAATTATCCAATGTAAATTTATCATTATCATTTAAATAAACATTTTTAAGAGTGACAATTTTTTGAGAAATTTTAAAAGAAGCTTTAAAAATATTGTCAGTAATCAATTTAACATTCTGAAATTCAGAAAATTGATAAAATGGAATATTTTCTTTTCGAAAAATATCTTCAATCCCCTCTTGTGACATGATAAACAATTCAAAATTTATTTATGGTGAGTGAAAATGATTCGATTTTTATTATATATGCACATATGTTACACACTAAATATAATTGAAAAGTATATTTATCTTATATAAATTATAATACTTTATAATAGTAAATTACCATATATGACCAATCTATTTTTATTAACATTTTTATATTTAAATTACGTACTTACATTTTTTATTTTTGCAAGAGTGTCATTTTTTTTCTTGTCCATCAATATAAACAATAATTCCATTTGGTAAAATGTTAGCTGAATAGTCACTGCTCAGTGGAGGAAGATTATTTAGTTATGATCAAATTTTTCCAAGCATTGAAGAAGTATCGAATGATTCATTTGATTGTAAACTTTTTCAGCAAGCGTTGTAAAATTAGTGATATTAAACCACCAAATATACATATAATTCCTAAATCGTCAATTACTCCTGTCATTTGCTGCCCGTTAGGAATATTATCGCCAGTAATTGATGGTGTAGTCTATTTAGAATAAGGTAATCATATGTAAACTTGGTTTGAATAATCAAAATTGAATGTATTTTTATTTTATTATATATCCGATTAGAAATATTGTAGAATTATCGTAGCAGTTGAACCGTACATATATATCTCCTTCACAATTAAAGTTTGTAATTAAATGACTTTGATAAATTCAAATAGAATAGTTCAAACAATCGAGAAGAATTTAATTTAACTCCAGAAATTATCAAGATTCGATCATTTATTATTACACTATTATGATATAATCTTTGAGCTGAGTCATAGCATAAAATTGAATTAATTAAAAATAATGTAAAGAATAAATTTAAATAAATTATATAAGAAATACATCTTTTAATCCTTAAAATATATGATTTTCTTGAATTATAAAATGAAATATAAAGAGTTGTTTTTGCCTTTTCGGAGCTCGCCGTTTATTTATGAAAACTTGATTACTGTAATATATAAGTTTAGTAGTATACAAATGTTGTGCGTTATAGTTTGGTAAAAGGAAATACAGTAGATTCCCTCTAAAGGCACCCCAGTATAAAAACTTCCTTTTATAATCATACAGTGCTTGGTCCCTATATATAAGAGACCATATTAAAATTCCCTCGTAATAAGAACTCCCTCTTTAGTCACACCATTTGTTGATCCCGAAGGGTGTGCCCATAGAGAAGTCGACTGTATATATTTTTGAATGCATCAGAAATTTTTAGGTAATAAAATTAGAATTGTTCATAATATGGAAATTATAATTTAAAAGATGCAATTCGTGTGAATTTTTTTTTAAAAAATGAATATGATTATTTCAACAATTATAATTCAAGTTTTTTATCATCTGTAATTTACATATCTGTGAATTTAGTTCTAATTTAAACCTCTAACGTTAATCTGCATTCAAGAACACGAGCAATATATCTTTATATGTCCTAAAAAAAATTTGATAAATGTCATTACTTTAATAGTTTCAATTAAACAAATAATTAGAAACTTCAGATTTATTAGATGAATTACTGCATCAAAGTAATATTTTATTTTATTTATTTTAATTTATATTTTTTTTATATATAAAACAGATTATTTACAGAATTGCTGAATGATTAGAAATTTTAAATTATCAGGAGAATTGCTATATATTATTATTTTTTTATATTTTATTATTATTTATATTTTGCTTTTGTTATATAGAACCCACATGTTTTCATACTGTCGAAATTTAAAAAAAGGAAATTTTAACAAAGGCACTTATTGTCGTAAATTCCTTTTTCCCTAGGATCAGGGTCGGGATTTTGTACTGACTAGTACTACGAAATTTCAAATTTAGTAACATGAAATCATATGATATTTAAAGATTTTGATTTGAAAAACGTAAAAATTCCTCCACTAGCAACGAAAATCCTCCGGAGGTCTTCGCCTATTAAAATTTACTGATATAATATTACAACTTAGAGTTTCAGTAATAAAAGAATTTTGATGAACATATCAAATATCTGTGATGATAAAAAATTTCGACTATGTTCTAATTATACTAACTGTACTAAGAATATTTGTACTTCACATAGAGGTGTACTAAGTACACTAGTACATAGTACAAATTATGTACTTGTACTAAAATTTTGCTGGTACAGTATACGACCACAACCCTGCCTGAAATAAATGCACTACCCTGTACAAAGTCATATATAATTTCTAGAGTCCGGTGCCAAAATTTAAAAATTATCATCCGAAATCTAATTATTTTTCATTTTTAAATAAGTTACCTATTATAGAATAAAAAATTTAAAATGACTAGCCAATAGTAATAGTTATCAATCAAAAAATGAAAGATTACAACATGTAGTACAAAAATCCGTATTTCGATCATCTCAGATACTTTAAATGGTCTTTGGTAACTATTTTTATTTGCGCTGATGCTCTTTTGTTTTTATTTTTTTTCGTTTCATATCATGTCTTTTTTATTATTGTTAAATATTATCAATAATGATAGAGAAAATTGGAATCCTAGTAGTGAAAAACATTAAATGGTAATAAAAATATTTCATCCGTTTACTTTTTATCCAATATCTTTTTTGTTCAATTGTTTATACTTTACATATAATAGTACTTTAAACCATAATGTAATACACCAACGGCTTTCATTTTTACACAAAAGAAGAGTTTGTTTAACAGTCCAATATGGGAATAACGAAAAGTCTACCAAATCTGCTCGACTGTAAGAATTCCTAAATATTTGGTGATAATTCCTTTGATTCATTCTTTTCATGTTTTGCCATTTTTTTTATTAATAGAAAAGATCATGATGGAAGAAAGGAAGCCAATTATACTGAATCAATCACCCTTCTTGTTACCGAAGCTGCCGGAGAATTCAAGATAACTTGTCACGATGGAAATGATGTCGGACCTATTTTGGGTATTACTAGAGACACCCTCACGGACGTCCTTAATGAAAATGAGCCACCTGATAATGATATAGGCAATGGCAGAAAAGGTATATCTTATTTATCGTCTATTTATTGTCTAATTATCATATAATTACCTTTATTGTTTGACTAATAACTTAATTCTTATTGGTATTGTTTTGATTAAAAAGTTCAACTGGGACTATTTCGGAATAAAGAAAATGTTGGTGGGGTAACATTATACCTCATGTTTCTCGCAATGGAAGCGCCCAAAGAACGTATGCGACAACTCGAAGCATTACGTGGCCAGATAATTGGGATAATGATAATTGATAATATCAAAGTGTATTTATTAATTAATTAATTAATTTTAAACCAAATCTTTAAATCACATTCTAATCTATCTTGACTTTTCTTAAACCAGGAAAAATCTTAATGGACACAAGGGTTGTTTACGGGTGATTCTTGGGAATGAAAAGGAAAGCACCGAAAAATACTTCAATACTACTGACACTGAATGCCCACATGGGATCATTCTCCCGGTTGTGGCTTCTCCCGATTCCGATTTTTCAATGCTGCTGCAAATATACTACTCCAGAACTGAATTTGGGGATCATCGGATTAATTTTTCCTCCCAACATGAGGATCTTTGGATAAAACTCATGAACAGTGGTCAGGTTTCCGGTAAATTTTCATAAATTATAATTTAATTATTATTCTTAATTTACATTCATTATCACACTTTTTCCAATAATAATTGCTGTCTCCAATTTTTTTTATTAATTATAATGTAGTTCCGGAAATCTCATTTTACACTGGAAGTAATTTAGCTGCCACGGTTAATTTAACAATATCCATGCATAAATCTTTAAACTTAAAATTGCTTCCGCAGCCAGAAGAAGAACTTAAAATATTTCACTGGTACTTGAGATCAGCTGAAGAAGGAAATACTGATGGACAGAATAAACTTGGTTATTGTTATCACCTTGGTATTGGAACTATAAAAGATGATGAGAAAGCATTTCAATGGTATATACAGTCAGCTAAAGGTGGAAATAGTGGTGGACAATTTAGTCTTGCGAATTGTTATTTCTATGGGATCGGTACTACCAAAGATGAAAAGAAAGCATTACGTTGGTACATGAAATCATATAAATCTTCACCTATCCAATAATCTTAAATTTTTAATATTCAAACAAAAGTTATTAAATAATAATTTATACTATAAATGCATTATTTTTACATTAATTATCTGAATGATTTTTTTTTAAATATATATATATATGCTATACACTTAATTATAATTTATTCCATAATAACTGATAAGATATTTATTATTTTTTAATACTTGGGATTTCGTTTATTTTTATTAATTTCTTTTTTTTTTAATAAAATTAATTTACAACAAATATCACAATTATATTAGCTTGTGCGCAAAATATTGTAGAAATTAATTTCATTTAATAAATTTTAAGTTGACAGTGAAGTAAATTTTGTTATTATCTTAAAAAAATAGGTTAGAACAAAATATTGATAGAATTTTTTGTACGTCAAAGTAGTATAAAACCATATCATGTTCTCGATTCGGAAGCTGAAATTTTTTTAATTTCAAAGGAAAGAAAATTGTAATCTTATTTCTTTAATTATACCTATCTATTAAAATTCTTATTCATATTTAAAAATTAAATTTTGGTCAGAGAAGTTAGTTTTACTACCTTACTTTTTTATTTTCATTACTCACTTAGTTCTAATTTAAGTATTCTTCAATACCATACCACTCGTTATCAATATTGTCATTTAAAATCATAACTTTATTTTTAATCAAATGATTATATATTTTCAAAAAAAATATGTCGGTAAAGATCCAACATTTTATTTAGGTTTAGATGAAAAGATCTCTGATTAATATTAATAATTCAACTATTATAAAATTGCAAAAGAAATTTAAATTCTAAAAAATTATCCTAAAATGACATTTGAGTTTTTTGAAAAAGTTATCTCAAGAACTTTTTAATGATAAAAAGAACAAAATAAATAAAAACTTTCATTGCACACTTGTTGATTATCGTTCATCTTACTTTAATAAAGGGTTGACAAATACTGTTTTCAACGATTATTCTTAAGTTGAATTTGAATAATTTTATACAAATATTATTAAAATTATTATTTTTCAAATAATCTCTATTTCCAATCGAAGGCCTTAAATTATTAGAGGTTCATTCTATATTTTACAATCTCATTTTTCTTATTTTAAAAAGAGGTTAAATGAAATTTCTTTCAATGGAGCATTTTCATATATTTCTGTTAAAGTATTTTATCAAGTAGACATAATTCCAGATTTCATAAGTTCATATTATTTCCTCAGAGAAAGAAGAATCTTTCCAATCCAACAAACGAAAAACTTGATTGGTATGGGGAATGTTTTATGGTATTATTAGATAACACTTTCTTTGATATAAAAAATTATCCACATCGTAGTGAAGCAAGTAATTATTCGATTAAATTGATTATTTTTTATAATATAATTTTATTTCATTTCTAATTTAAGATCAAATTTGAAGTTGTATTTACTATTTTTGATTTTATTATTTTTTTTTTTTCATTTTCAGAAATACTTACAGTGGCGATCAAAAGTATTGCATCACCTGAACAAATTTTTTAAAATTTTAATATCTTGTAATTCTGGAAACACAGTGCTACAATACTTCATTAATAGTTTTGCAAACCTTATATTTATCCCCTGCATCATCTTTTTTTTATTTATTTTGAAAATTTTTTCAGAAATAAAAATAATGTTCAGAACTCGCAATGCATTTTTTTTGATCATTTTGAAAAATTAACATAAACAAGATATACAAAATTTTTTTTCTTCTAAACACACCATGTAGTACATATAAAAAAGGTACCTTTCTGTTTACTCTGTTATTAATTTTTTTTTAAACTATTCATGGTATATTTACCTGTTGAAAAAAGAGCCCAGTTTTATGTACTACTTGAAGAAGGATATCCTTCTCATTATGTAGCAAATAAAGAAAATATTTTACAATCAACAGTTATAAGAATTAAACAATGTAAAGATAAGACTGGTACATTTAAGAATCAACCAAAATCTGGTTGTCCAAGACTCATAACTAACCATATTGAACAAAATGTTGTATAATTAATTACAACAGGCAAGTGTACAAATGCAGTTGCAATTTAAAAAAAATTAAGAACTGATGATCAAATTGATATTAGCGAGTGTATAATAAAGAGGACATTACACTGAAATGGTTTGGGTGCACAAGTAAAGTGCAAAAAACTATATCTTAAAAAAACACATAGAATTACTTGTATGAGGTTCACAAGAAAATATCAAAAATGAACTATAGAAGACTGGAGCAAAGTAATCTGACCTGATGAATCAAAATTTATGATTTATGGATTAGATAGAAGGGAATACTGTTGGAAACAACCAAAGAACTATTACGTGATTATCATGTTAAACCTATAGTCAAATTTGGATGAGGCAATCACAGTGTAGAATATTAATTTTATTTATTTTTATTATATTATTATTTAATGTATTTATTATTTATTTGTAATTTATGTTAAT
>CAJVPK010001113.1:0-15207 GCA_910592015.1 Diversispora eburnea | reverse complement strand
AATAATAAATTTTCTTATTAAATAAAATTATATATTTTGTTAGTTTTATTGATATATTATATCATTAAGAAATTTTTAAAGGTATATATTTTTAAAATATTTCATTATTTATAAAAATTTTCAAAGGTTTTTATATGTAAAATTATATTTTTTGAATTCACTTGTGATTTATGAAACTTGAAATGATTTTTTACTAAGGTATTTATATGATAGATAGAAAGGACTTGTTTTTGGTTACAAGATGATATGTGTTTCATTTCTGTAACATCGATATTCATCAAATTATTACAGAATTATTACAGTTTGAATTAAAATATCTGTGAAAAATCTTGTAATTTGGTTGACCCCATTGGTCCCATCAATCCCATTGGTTTTAGACTGAAGCTGATGGGATCGATGGGGCTGATTGGTTGATTTGAACTTATCAAACTTATCAATTCCATTGACCCCATTCGGCCCTATCAACTTGAGCGATTTGGTCCAGTTCGGTTTGACTTATACTTTCAAGTCGATGGGATTTGGTTCGGTTCAGCTTGACTTTGGCCTCAAGTTAGACTAAGCTGAATTGTTGCCAACACTAATCTGATTCCCTTGTTAAGAGACTCTTGATATTTATCCATACTTGTTTTACTACAAGTAATTCTATTAACACTAGAGAAAAAATTTTCTTCTATATTTTTGTACTAGTTTTTTTTTTTATTTTTAGTTTTTGTATATTCTTATTGTGGAATTTTATTTTTCTAATAGAATGTAGAAAGAGTTTTTCTTTAAAATTTAATTGTAAATTAGTTTACTTTTTCTATAAACAAACAAAATATATAAAAAAATTTTTTGATTTATAATAAATCTTTTGTCATTGATAAAAAGATTAACAAAAAAAAAAAATTCAATTATAAATTAAATTTCTTAAAAATAAAAATATTCAATAGTAAGTAATACAAAATTAGTTATAATTTTTTTTTAAGTAAAATTCTTCTAATTTTAATTTAACATTAATATTTAGAATAAAGTAAAAAATACATATTGAAAAAATAACAATAAATTAAGTTATATTATTATTTAAAACAAAATAATTTCAAAACAAGAATTTTCTGATAACAAATAATTATAGTAACATAATAATAATTAAAAATTTATTATATGTAATGAAATTGAAAAATAAAAAATCAGCTGTATATTTTGATTCACGTGATTATTTGAAAGAGTTTATTCTTTTTTGTTTTTTTTTCTTTTTCTCTTTTTTTTATTTGAATCTATTTCAGATTCCTTATTATTAATTGAATCTTTTGTTTCATTATTAATTTCATTTTCATATTTTCTTTTATTTGATATCTGTAAAAAATAAATAAATAATAAATAAATAATTAAATTAATTAAATTAATTAAATTATATATAAATTAATTTACCTTATTTTCATCTTTATTATTTTTAATATTCTGAGATGCAGGAGATGATGGTAATGGTGATGGTTTGGATTTCTTTTTCTTGCAACTTAAAGGATTAGGTTCTTTAACTCCTTTAAATTTTCTTTTCTTTTTAATAATTTCATTTTCTTCTTTAATGATTGTATCTGAATTTGTTTTTTTTAAAAATTTTATCTCATTTCTTGGTGCAAGAGTTTTTTCAAATTCAGCCTTTGAAATTTAAAAATTATAAAAATATAAATATATAAGAAAAATAAAACATAAATAAAAATTTGTCATCATCATCATCATTATTATTATATAATTATCAAAAAAAAAAAAAAAACCTTTTTAGCTATTTCCAATGTAGCTCTTGAAGGAGGTTCAACTATCAGAACCGATCTATTTATATATAATAAAGGAACACCAGGAATATTGCGAAATGATTCACGAAGTAATTCATTTTGAGTAGCAATACAATAATTATGAGGGTTATCCTGTTCTTAAAAAAATTAAAAATAAATAAATATTAAATAAAAAAATAAAAATAAAAATGAATAATATACATACATATATATATATATTACCTATAATAGAACTTAAACACTCTGCACTTGTAACTGCTTTTTTTCTATGCAAACAACGTCGTTGTTCAAATTTTTGTAATTCCAATTCTGTTTCTTCCCAATCTTTACCTTGTTTTCTCACCTCTTTCAAAGTACAAGATGTATACACTGAAAATAAAATAATTTTTTTTTTTATATATATTTAATATTTTATAATATTTTAAATTTCGTGACAACAAAATAAATAATAATAAAAATAATAATAAAAATAATAATAATACTTTGTTTTGTTTTTCCAAGCATTACGTTACATAGTTGATCACATATATTCATTTTATATCTTAAAGCCATAAACAGAAAGTTTCCATCAACTATTTTATGTTAATAATAATAATAATAATAATAATAATTATTATTATTATTATTAGTAGTAGTCAAAGAAATATGTAAAATAGCATTTTGAGAGAATTATCCCCTTCTTTTATAAAGGGATTGAAAGATCGTTGTTACCCAAAATTTGATATGGTTCTCTAAATCCAAAAGAGGTGGAGTATAGTGCCATAAGACGTTTATACTGTTTCGATCGTTTCTGTCGCATATTGTTAAAATATTTAAAATATCAAAAGAGATTAAGCATTTAATCAAAGGATTTTTGTGCTATCATTTATTATTTTTTTTTTGTCACGTTCATAAAAATCTACTAATATGTATGTTATATAATTATTAATTATATACAAATAATTAATTTTTTTTTAATATTCATTCAAGGTATTTATTATTATAATAATAAAGGAAAAAGAAGAAAGAATCATATAAAGAAAATAAATTCATTATTATTTTTTTTTTAATATAAATAACAGAAAACGTCTAATCAAAACATGTACTGATAAAATGAACAGTAATGAATAAGTAACATTAAAGTAAAAGATAGATAGATATATATTTATATATACGCTTTTTTAATCGATTAATCTCTTTCGTTGGAAGTATTTCTTGAGATAAATAATTTGCCAACCTCCTAATAAAATAAATATAAATACTGTTCCAAGACTGAACCATTGGACACGTTCGTTTGTTGATTCTTTATATCAAAAAATAAAAAATAATAAAATTTAATAAATATTTTTTAATATATATAATATAATATATACATTTTTTAAATTAGAATAATAATAATTTCTTTTCTTACCATTAGTATCTCTCATTCTAGCTTCTCGGCTTCGTAAATATTCCATTTCATCCACAATTTCTTGAACTACTTGTTCTAATTTTCTCAATTCAGCTTCCATAGGTTTCAATTTTTCAGATTTTACTAATTGATTATAATCTATTGCTTCTGCTCCCACATCTACATCTAAATCAACTGTACGATGATATTGTGAATTGGCTTGAAATTCTAAAAAAAAAAAAAGTTCATAAATAAATAAAGAAAGAAATAATTAATTTAATTTTAATTAAATGATAATTATTATAATTGCAATTGCAATTGAATGATAATAATTAATATAATGAAGACGTACGTGCATCTAAAATATTTACAAAGCATATTGATATATCAGCGTCGGCGTGAGTTGTAAATGCTATACGAGTTTCTTCGTCTAAATCTCGTTTTTGACCATATTTATTATGAGCATCGCTATTATCAGTCACCTATATAAAAGAATTCTATGAATAAACCAATTTATCTGACCTTATTGTGACCTTTTAATATTTTACCTCAACATCAATTTTTTGATTATATCCAGTTCCAATCTTTATTGTTACCACCACTAATGTATCAGTTGGAACATATTGAGAAATACATTTTGGTATGACGTGGTCTGGTGGTGTTGCGTGAAGGTCAAATTTTATTCCTTTTACCACCGGCAATACCGTTGAAAATAGTGATAATAATAATAATAATAATAAACTGTTGTAGTATAGAGAGAACGAAAGTATCCTATTATGTGACATTTTGAACCGGACACCAAAGTTTTTGTTGTGGTTCTTGAAAAAAGTTTATATTATATATATATATAAAATATAGGTATATTATAACAAATGATCTATCTACACCAATTAATCTTTGATTGGATGAAATAAATAAGAGGTAAAAAAAAAAAAAAAAAAAGCAAGGTAATCTTGCCGTTGCCAGGAATCGAACCTGGGCTAGCGCGGCCACAACGCGATGTACTGCCACTATACGACAACGGCTCGATATGAGTACAAGTATAATTTTTTTGTAACTCTTAAATTATTCGATTTTCAAGTGTAAAAATAGATAACTCGTACCTATTTTTTGCACGTGTTACACTGCGTATCACATTTTTTATTTTATTTTTTTTTTTACGTGTAGAACTAGAGATTTCGCAAAATCAACATTTTACAATTAATTATTTCCAAGAATATATAAAGAGTAAATTAAGAGGAATATTAAAATGAATTATTATTATCGTCATTTAATTAACGCAAGTTATAATAAACTGAAAAAAATTATTAAAAAAATTATTATTACATGATCATAAAAGTAAAAAAAAAAAAAAATTAGATTAAATTTTTAGAATGGATTAATATTATTTGAGATTTTCGATCTCTTCGTCAATATCAGAAATAAATTCTTTAAGTTTGTTCCATTGTTCTGGTTGTAAAGCGATTCCTATTATTATTATTGTTATAATTATTGTTATAATTATTGTTATTATTATTGTTTTTAATTATTGTTTTATAATTATTATTTTATAATTATTGTTTTTATAATTATTGTTTTTATAATTATTATTTTAATATAATAATAAATGTTCAAAATACCTTTTTTAGTAGGATTACTTTCTCCATCAGAATTTGTAAAGAATTCACGAAAGTCAATTAATATCATATTTTTAAATTTACGAACAGTCACTCGTTTCTTCTCTGACAACTACAAAAAAATTCAAAAATCTTTTTTAAAAAACAATCATCTACTTGGAATAATTTCACATGCCTGCCTATTCATTATTATCATTCTTTATTAACTGATAATTTTTTATTACCTTAAAATAAGCTTCTCCGTCACCATTTTCTCCACGGTCATCATCACGCTCTCGTATAGCTTTCTTTTTATTAGACTAATAATAATAATAATAATAATTTTTTATTAATAATATTAATATACATATGTATGTATATTAGACTCCATTATATATATATATATATATATATATTGAAATTGCCTTGGATTCTTGTGTTTTTTGACTAGATTCCGAAGGTTCCATTTTTGTATCTTTATTATCTTTATCCTTTGACTGATATTATATACATATATTCACATTAAAAACCTATTAAACCCTTTTTGTAAGATCAAAAATAAAAATAAATAAAAAAAGAGATGTCTAACAGTCGTGATATCTCCAGCAGCTTCATCACTATCTTCTATATAATCATTATTTTTTCTTTTCGGCATGGTTGGAAAGTAATAACGTTTATATAAGTCAGAGTTAAATTTATTAAGATTAAACGCGAAAAGTCTTATCAGTTTCATTTTCTCAGATAAATACAATAAAGTAGTACATAACGAAAGTCAGATGATCCATTAATAAACAAACAAATAATTAAAAAATAAACATTTTGTTTGTCCTTTACATTTTTATAATATTCTTCTTTAATATATACTCTACATGATAATAAAATGAAAAATGGTTTATGAAATTCCTTCGGATAAAAATACCCAAAAATCAATAATCTTAGAGAATATATCAATACTTACAGAATATCAAAAATTAATAGATCGATTTTTTTCGGCAATTTCAGCAAATGCAGAAGGAAAGTCACTCGATCGTTCACCTGTTGATATCATGAAAGATATTGTGGAGTTGGATAAAAAAATGCAGCAAGGTCTCGATCAAAGTAAGAATAAATATTGTTGAAAAAAAAAAAAAAAACCAAATATAATTATTTAAAATAATAATTTTTATATATAATAATAATAATTAATTAAAAATAGAATTAACTGAAATAATAATAATAATAATAATAATAATAATAATAATAATAATAATAATAATAATAAATAAATAAAAAAATTAAATTAATTAAAATTATTTAATAAAATGCTGACGATGATAATAATAATATTGGTGAATAATGATGATGGATAATAATAATAATAATATTGATGATTGGAAAAATAATTTTTTTAAAAAAAAAAAAAAGTTGAAGAACATCAAAGAATTCATCATAAAATATTGCAAGTCGAAAATGAAATCAATGCAGAAAATAATGCAATTGTGGATTTCGTGAATTATTTAAGAAAAGGGAAAGAACAAATTGATGATTTTTTGGAATCTTCACGGAATACCATGAGAGCAATAGAATTGGCTAGTCAATGTAATTTTTAATTTTTAATTTTTAATTTTTTTTTATTATATTTAAAATTTAAATTTTTTATGATATATATAAAGAGTCTTGCTCGCAATTCTTCACGAGTTAAAATCAATTGTAATTAAATTAATTGAATTGACAACTTTTTCTGTTTTTTTCTTTGAATTACGACACACACATATATAATAATTAATTAACTATTTATTTATTTTTAATAGCTAACGTGACAGCAGATGAAATATTGAAATATGCCAATAGAATTAGTAAATATACAGCAGCACCTCCAGGTTACGATTTAACAAGACCAACCGAATTACAAGTTGAACCTCCACATCCAATTGAAGCCATAATGCGAAAAGGATTATTGTTTCGTCAAGAATATCTTGGTATGAATTTTGGAGGTCAGTATTTCATTATTATTTTTATTATTTTTATTATTTTTATTATTTTTATTATTTTTATTATTATTATTATTATTTTTATTATTATTTTTATTATTATTTTTATTTACAATTATTAATAGTATTTAATTTAATAATATTTATAATCTTTATAAATCTGTAAAGCATTACAAAATGAAGAAGAAGAGGAGGAGGAAGAAGATGATGATGATGAATTTACTACTACATTTAATATTAATAACAATAATAATAACAACAACAACAACAATAACAATAATAATAATAATAATAATAATGAAGATAATCATCACAACAAATTTAATTCAGAGGATGCTATGTTACCACATGCAGAAGAGTTTAATTTAGATCTTAACCCTGAATTGGAATGAAAAATCACTTAAAATGTATTAAATAAATAAACACACACAAATATATATATATAATGTATTAAACATTTTAAATATTTATCAAATGCATTAAAATATAAATATCAAATGCATTAAATTTTATCAAAATGCATTTTTTATCATTTACATTTCATTTCATTTTTTTTTAATAAAAAAAACAAAATATCACCAAAACTTTTACTTATTTTGGATATGTTTAGTTATTGATCAAATAAAGAAGAGATTTTAGATGATCTCTCTAAAAAAAAAAACCCCACATATATTAATCAATTATTTCGAATCGTAAACTGTGTGATGCTAGTGCAGCTAATTCCCACTTTGCTTTTTTGTTTTGTGTGAGAAAATTTTTTAATCTATCTGTACATGTCGTCTATCTACATACCGTATATTACCGTCTATCTATATATACTGTCTATCTATATAACCGTATATATCTATATTATTAAAATTTTTACCGAACGCCCAAACCCTATTCTTTGTTTATATCAATATTATAATAATAATAATAATAATAATAATAATAATAATAATGATAATAATTATAAGATTATGCGTGCCAATCGAATATGGTGAATGATGAATGCATTATTATTATCATTATTAACTAATATAAATTCTATTTACCTATTATATTAGACGATTATATTAGACAATTATATTAAGCTATTATCGGTTATATTTATATTGAAGATTCTAATTAACTATATTTATTTTGAATTATTTTACTATATTTATTTTTGAAACTGCAGAAGAACTGATTGTAACCAATCTTTTATCAAAAAGATGGTGTAATTATTATTTATGATTACAATTCTTTTTTTATTTTCTTTCTTTTCTTTGATATTATAATGTCTTACAAAATGATGTGTAAATTTTTATTTTTATTTTTTTAGAATATAAAGAACTCGAGACCCGAAACTTCAAAACGAAACAAATTTTAATTTATTTTTTTTCGATCATTATTTGTATACTTGCATCTGCGTACATACATAAATTTATCTATAAAGAAAATATTGATTTATTTATATATATTTATGAAAGAGAGAGAATTCTTTTTATAATTTAAACTAAATTTTATTAATTTGTAATACGCATTACATATTTAAAATGTCGTAATTTTTACTACGGAAATTTTGAAAACTTTAAAATACTTTAAAAAGAATAAAAAAAATCCATGAGGCAATTAAAACGACAGAATGATTATGGACACGTGTGAATAATCGTTAACTTTCTCTGGTTATCTTTATAATACGTATAATAACAATAGCATAAATATAGTATAATATAGAATATAATACAATATAATATCCCATTATTAATCTATAAATGTTTCTAGAATTATTCTTTATAGAAATTAATTAAAGCCTCTGATAATCTATATTAATATATTTATCAGATGTTAATTATATTATTATGTATAATCTATCGAAAATAAAACATCATTCGTATGATTATTATTATCTTTTATTTATTTATTATTTTGCACCACCTACTAATAACCGCAGTTCATTACACAAAAAAAGATTAACCCTTTGTGTTGGGTGCGTTTTGTGTATGTGGAGTAAAAAGTGGAGTTCATAGATTAACTTTCTATACGTAGTAATGAATCATATATATACATATATATATAAGTATAGTATTTTTCTGATATATATAAATTAACCTCCTTTTCTTTCTCTCATATATCAATTTTTTTTTTTGGTATTTTTTTATTTTTTTTTATAAAAAAAAAAGAATTTACAAAATAGAATATAAAAAAAATTCTAAATATAAATATCCTAATATAAATATAAAATATTCTGAATATTAAAAAAATATCCCTGAATATAATAATAAATAAATTCAAAATATAAAATAAAAATATCCAAATATATCCAAATATATTCAAATATTCAAAATATCCCCTTCAAAAAAACAATAAAATATACTAGAAACAAATATCCAAATATGGAATTACCTGGTCCAAATATAGGTTTATCTCCTCGCAATAGACAACCGTTAGGATCCTTTTCTCAAACATTGCAATATACCAAAAGCCCCAATATGTCCCGGTCATATTTAAGTTCTCATAATATAATAGAGTCTGGTATGTATTTATATATGTATATATATTATTTTTATTATCTTACCCATTTACTACCATTTTATTATCATTGCACTACACCACCAGTACAACTATCAAGGGAAAAAATAATCTTGATCTCTTTTTAAATACATATATAGATATATTAAATTTGCCAAAAAAATGTAGACTTTCCCTATTTTATTTTATCATCATCTGATTTATCTGATTTTAATCAGATCGGGATAATTGATTTTGATAACATTGTGTATCCCCAGATAATCATTGAACTAATTTTGAAATACAATGTAGCTCATGTGATTCATTATTTTAATTTTTTTTTTTGAATTTTATTTTACATTTTTTATTTACATTTTTTATTTTAATTAAATTAATTTTTTTACGAAAATTATGAAAATTATCTAGCAAAAAATAAAAAAATAAAAATAGAAAAATAAAAAAAATAAAAAAAATAAAAAAAAATAAAAATAAAATAAATCAAATTTCATGAAGAATCGATAGTAAAAAAAAATAGTAAAATTGATAGTAAAAATAATTTTTTAATATTTAAAATTTTTTCTTTTTTCTTTTTTATTATTATTATTATTATACCTTTATAGGACATCCTTCATATTCAGCTTCCCCATTTAAAATTCGAACACAAACATTAGCTCTTGCTGATTTAGCTAATAGTGATAATAGTGATGAGGATGATAGTTATAAAATAGATTCATCCATTAATCCCATTGTTGATCCCGTTGATCCAAATGTTACAAGTAATTTATCAAAACTTCTTCAGAAGGAGTCAAAAACCCCTTCACCAACTAATTTATCACCAGCTACAACAAAAGTAACAATAACATCAACATCAATTAGTAATAATAATAATAATAATAATAATAATAATGATAATCCTGAGATCAAAATTAGTAAAGTAAAATCACAACGACATGATTTAGATGATCCAAAAGGAGAATCAAGACCATTATTATCCAATAATAATAATGTTTTTTATAATAATAATAATGATGATAATAATAATAATAATAATAATAATAATATTGATAATGAAAATAACAATAGTATTAGAGATGAAATTTTATTGGAAGAAAATTTTTGGGAAGAGAAATCATGGTATGAATGGTTACCATGTGTAGGAGGGGATGGTGGTGATCAATTACAATTTAGACAAAATAGTGTTCAATTCACTCCGCAAGCAATTCTTCAGAATTTCTTTTTAAATCCAATTTCTTACATCCCTGCGGTTATTCTGGGATTATTATTAAATTTGTTGGATGCCATATCTTATGGTAAATTCATTCATTCATTCATTCATTCATTCATTCATTCAATTATTTATTCATTCATGTGATTCTCTCATTCACGTAATTTATTCATTCAATTTTTTGATTTCTTTTGATTCCTCTTAGGAATGATCACATTTCCCATAAGTAATGATGTATTTGCTGATTTTGGGCCTGATGGGATTTCAATGTTTTTTGTAAGGTAAGTTAAGAAATTTAATTAATTAATTATTTAATTATTTCAATGTCAATGTAATTATTTATTTCATGTATTTAATTTATTATTAGTTGTATCGTCTCCCAATTGGTTTATTCTGGCGGTTTTAGTATATTTGGGGGTGGAAATGGTAGCATGATGATAGAAGGTTTGTCTTATTATTATTATTATTATAATAATATTATATGTATATATTTCTTTGATCTAATTTTATAAAAAACAAAATCTTTCCTTTTCTTACAATAAATGTAGTTGTCCCTTTCTTGCATATTATGTAAGTGAGATCAACATCTTTTTATATATATTTGATTTCTAGTCAAAAAGAATAGAATATATATTTACATATAAATATAATAGGGCCGATATTATTGCTAAAGGAATTGGTGATGATAGAGATGCGATTATTGCCACTACCATTTTATCATTTGCTCTAAGTTCAATTCTCACTGGAGTTGTCTTTTTATTGTTGGGTGCATTCAAGGTAATTGTTGTGTAATTGGATGTTTATTAATCGTTTGTCATATATTTTAATTTTATTTTATTTTAATTATTATCATTAATTTTATTTTTTATTTTCATTATTATTATTTTTTTTTTTTTTTTACAATTTTACAATTTTACAATTAAAAAGCTTGGATCCTTGATTGAATTCTTCCCTCGACATATCCTTGTTGGTTGTATTGGTATGTAAAAAAAAATTAATTTTTAAAATTAATTAGTAATTAATTAATTCTTTTTTTTTGAATATTAATTATTCATTATTATTTATTTTCATTATTATTATTTTTTTTCATTTTTCTTTTCATTATTATTTTCATTTTCATTAATTAATGATTTTAGGAGGAGTTGGCTGGTTTTTGTTTGCCACAGCCATTGAAGTTACCGCTCTCATCGAAGGAAATTTAAAATATAATCTGGAAACTTTAAAATATCTTTTCCTTAATGCCCACATCTTTGCTTTGTGGACTTCCGCTTTAGGATTAGCCATTCTTTTAAGAATGATCCATATGAAATTTAATCATGACATGGTTGTTCCCTTTTATTTTATGATCATTCCTTTATTATTTTATTTCGTGGTTTACAACTTTGATTTGGATTGGAATAATCTACGTGAAACTGGTTGGGTATTTCCTATGCCAAAAGGGGATGTTCCTTGGAATAATTTTTATAGTCATTATGGTAAAGTTCATCTTTATTTTTGTTATATGTATCTATACGTGTATCTATATGTGTTTTGATATATATGTGTATCTATGTATATGGATATGTGTACATTAATGTTATCTCTTTTCTTCTTTTTCTAGATTTTTCTAAAACAAATTGGAGCGTTTTATTACAGACTGTTCCTGCAATGTTTGCTCTTACATTCTTTGGCATTTTACACGTACCAATTAATATTCCAGCTTTAGGTGTATCCCTTAACGAAGATAATGTTAATACAAATCGTGAATTAATAGCTCATGGTTTATCAAATATGTTTTCAGGGATGGTTGGCAGTGTTCAAAGTATGAATTTCTTTCTTTCTTTCCGTCTTTCTTTATTTATCTACTAATTCGTAATTAATATATATCGTAACGCATTTGTAATGTATTCACGTGTGTATTAGATTACTTGGTATATACAAATTCCGTTCTTTTCTACAAATCTGGTGGTGGAAATCGCGTAGCAGGATTGATGCTTGCGGCTGGAACTGCTATCATACTCTTCATTGGTCCTTGGATTGTGGGTTATGTCCCTATTATGGTTGTAGGTGCTTTGATCTTTCATTTAGGTTTAGAATTAATGAAAGAAGCATTGATTGATACCTGGCATACGGTGAATCGTATGGAATATTTCACTATAACCGTAATTGTTATCTTTATGGCTTTACTCGGTTTCATTGAGGGTATCTTCATAGGAATTATCATGGCTTGCATTTTCTTCGTGGTATCAAATTCAAGTAAAAATCCCATTCGTGCCACCTTCTTTAGAAGTTCAATCAAATCTACTGTTAGACGTCGTTATTGTCAACAACAATTTCTTAAGAAAGTTGGTAATCAAGTTTATGCGATTAGACTACAAGGTTACATGTTCTTTGGTACTACCAATAAAGTTGAAACTGCCATTCGTCATGCTTTAACCTTACGTCAATGGATTAGAAATCCTATTCGATTTTTAATTGTTGATTTCTCATTAGTAACTGGATTCGATTATAGCGCGGCGGAGACATTTATTAAGATTCAGAGACTTTTACAAACGAAGAATGTTTATTTGGTAATCTGTGGTGCATTGTATAATTCGGAAGTGGGTAAAGCTTTAAGAGTTGGAGGAATTTGGGGAGAAAATCCAAAAGAATTTATTCAGATATTCGAAAATTTCGATGAAGCATTAGAGTGGTGTGAAAATATGTTGTTACAAGCTTATTACAGTCTAAGATCTTCGGCAGTAAGAACAACTAATCAACAACAACAAACTTGTAAGCACTCATTTTTCATCTTTTATGTTTTTATTTTCCATTATTTATTATCAATTAATTATATAATATTATATATATGTATATAGCTTTACGTGTTACTCAGACTACTAGACAAACACCACCTAAAGAAATTTTTAATGTTTCTCCACGACACAAACTTGTTCAAGCTGCCGGAAGAGTAACGTTGCATGGTATGATGATGATGTTAAATATTATAATTATATTTACTTTATTTTTATTTTATTTATTTGTTTTGTATTATTTATTTATCCATCTTATTATTTTATTTATTTATCCATCTTATTATTTTATTTATTTATTTTATTTTTTATTTTTTTTTGTAGAAGAGCGTCCAAGAAAGTATCTTAGCAAAGCAACCAAAATTCTCATTGAAGCTTTTCAAGATATTACGGATAAGAATGAAGAATTCTTTAATCAATTGGCTCCCTACTTTCATGAAATTAAAGTTCCTGCGGGAGTAATCCTTTGGAAACAAGATGAACGACCAGATTGTCTTTATTTAGTTGAGAAAGGTATCCTCCGAGCAACTTGGAGAGCTACGGAAGGAGAACACGCTAAACCGGTTGAAAGTATTTTACCTGGTACATTAGCTGGTGAATTAGGATTTTTTGCTCAAAGAGATAGAGAAGCTACTTTGGTAGCAGAAAACGAATGCACCTTATGGAAAATGACGGAATCGGATTTTATGAAATTACCACCAAAGGTTGCAAATGATTTTATGAGATTGGCTTTAAATTTTTCGGCTGAAAGGTTAGGTACTATGACACAGTATGCTTTTCATTTGGCGCAATAGTATTTTATCTGGAGGGATTTCATGCTATTTTATGTTGGTATTCCATATTATATAGAAAATTCTGACATTTCATATATATAATTTTTATTGAATATTTATAACGCATTGTTGACCAATGTATATTAGATGTTTGGATTTTTTTTTATAAAAAAAAAAAAAGACTTTAATTGTTTTTAAGAAAAATAAATTTGTTTTTAATTAAATTATGTCATGAAAAACACAAAAAACTAATAAAATCTTCTGTTGAGATTTGAACACTTAGAAATAAATGGTAAATATGAATACAAAGATTTTTCTTGATCAAATTGGGATAGTTTTTGCAAGTTATCAATTAGTAATATATATATTGCTAGAAGAGATTGAGAAACAAATTTCAAGAAGTTTCATGTGAAATATTTTTTCTCTATCTCCAGTAATTCAACAATTAAATATTAGAATTAGATTATGGAAAATATATTATTCATCATTTATTATTTTATATAACTTTAATTTCTATAATTTATGTTTGATGACTTTTACTTAAAAAGAAATAATCATATCATCAGTCAAATCATGTTATAAAAGAGAATGTAACACCTTGTTTGAACAAAAAGCAGGTGGGATTTTTCTAGGATGGTTGTTGCAGGTTGCCGATCAGTAGTGCGTGCTGGTCATATAAAAAGGTTGAGTAATGGCCATGAATCAGTTCAGCAAAAAATAAAAATATATCTTAGAATTTTGATTTGGCACGTGATTTCCCTAAATTAAATGATGCACACCAGTTATTCTATAAATCACGTGAAACACATATATTAAATATCTTTTGATCTAGTAATCAGAATTTAATAAAAACAGTACCATTGAATAGCTCTTGAATAGATAAACAAAATAAGCAAAAAAAAATTCTCAATTTTTCTGGTTAGCAAAAACGTGATCTATGATGATTTTTATTGGTTAATAAAAAATATATTAATATATATTATTTATTATAATTATTTTCTAAAATAATTTGATATGATGATACAATAATATAAGGTAACTATTTTCTATGTAATTCTTAAATATGATACAGGTTTCTATTTTCTATAATATTATATTACTTGATATTTCTTTCATCTTTATTCTTTTATAAAGATAATAATATTTTAGCTTTTGTTTTGTTTTTTCATAATTTTATAAAAATTTGAAAGATATTTATTTACCTTTTTGAGATTTTTTCAAATTTCTTTCAAATTTCTTATAAATTTTCTATTATAATAATTA
>CAJVPK010001112.1:0-15212 GCA_910592015.1 Diversispora eburnea | reverse complement strand
TTTATAGTGATTATCAAAAATCATTTTCGGTAATCATTATAAAAATAAATTTACTATTGTCAATTCCAATCTTATTTATGTGGTGGATACCCCCCAAAAAAAATAAATGGCTAGTTTAAATTAAATTTTAAATTTATAAATTTTAGATAATTCATTCTATTCAAAAAAATATCGACATGAAGGTCCTTCAAGCGCTATGGATTTGGATTTTATTGAACCCATTACAGCCAAATATTTCGTTAAACAAAAAATCACAAAGAAATCGTAAATCAAACAATGTCAGTTACGTATAGTAAATCAAGTAATACTGCAAACGTTGATGATCAATTATCAATGCAAGAAAAATCTTATAACCTGGAAAATGAATTTAAGACAAGATTTGATGAATTAAAAACTATATTAAATAATTTAAATAATCCAAAATAAAATTTTTTTAGATATACTGTAATCTATTAATTTGTGAATCTCCAAAAAAGGAAAGAGCTTTCATAATGCGATGTGATTATTAAAAAAGGTGGTAGTGTTATCATTGTTTTATTTCATGATTAGATATATATAAATTTTTTATTACCTTAATGAATCAAATGACTTTTATAAGGTTTCTATGTTATTCTTGTTTATCACACCTAAATTTTTTTACAACGTTTAAATTACTTTCTCATTTGTAAAAAATTTGGTCCATCAAAACAATCTTACTACATCTTAAAATTGGTATTAATTAAAGTTCGATTATTTTTTGCAAACCCGTCCTGCAATCCTTATTAACGAAATTACTTTAAATGAAACCATTTCAAAGTATTAAAGCTGTCTAATTTTCTATTAAAGTGTATACATCGTTCAAATATTATTTTTTAGAAAATAATAATAGAAATTTTAATTGCTTCTAATGAATTTAAATTGTATGAATTAGTCGAACATTTCCAAATTCATCTTAACAACAATGCTTCACGGTTATGATTAAACTTTGTTCAAGTTTTTCAAAAACGTTTTAAGTCAAAAACCTCGAAATTATTCAAGATTTATGTAATGATATTATTGTCAAACATCCTAATATCATTTTTCCAATCTGATAATTTTCATTCTCAACCTGAAAATGCATTAATATCCACTCTCAAAAGAGACGACTTGCAATTAGACGAAGGCAAAATTTTAATTCAATGGGAAAAGCAAAAAAAAATATACTTTGCATACTAGTCTTGCTAAATGGACAAGCGATGATTTCTTAACCTTAAAGAGGCTGTCTAAATAAAAAACATAATTATACCCTTCCTTTATTGTAGAATGGCTAAAAAAATAGTTATAACGGGAGAAGTTATCGGTTTTATCTCGCCAGTGACTCAGATAGAACCATTAAAAAAAAAGCCGAGTATGGAAAGACTACTATTCATACTATTATAGTTAAGTTTTGTGAAAAAGGCACAATTTCTGTTGCTCCCGCCAAAAAAATCAACCAAACGTGACGAGCGATATCTATCGCCAAAAATCAGTGTAATTCATCTGAATAATTATAAGAAAGCAAAGAATATTTTAAAGCTTACATTATATGAAATGGGATATCATGGTCAAACAGCTTTTATCTAAGAAAACCCCAATATAGAATAATCCGTTTTAAATTTGACACGTGAAAGACAATGATTGTGATTAATCACGATTTACATTATGACAAAATTCATGTATGGCGATTTCCAACTGTCAAGCGTGCTGACGCAGGTGTCGTGATTGCGAAATGTTTTTCTTGGCATGGGTTATGCCCTTAACTTGGAATTGAGTGACGGATTAATAATAACAGATATATAGAATAAAATTATTGACTATCATTTGATACCAATTTTAGAAGAATTTGAAGGGGAGTATCATTTTCACTAAGATAATGCACCAGAATCGTAACACGAAAATTTTATGCAACAATTGGAAATTTCTCTTTTCCCGTGGCCAGACAGTCACCTGACTTAAACCCAATTGGAATTGTTTTATAGGAGCGGGAAGTGACTTCTTCAAAAATTAGCTAATGGTATGGAAAACAGAGTAAAGGCAGTAATAAAATCTCATGGTTATCACACTAGATATTAATTGATTTTTACAAATGTAAGTATAGTAAATTAATTTTTTTTAATTTTTTTTTAATATTATTAATTAAATTTTATTAAAAATCGCCGAAAAAAAGAATAGGCTATATTAGACTATCCCGAATATATTTTAATAATGTCGTTAAAAGTATGTACGGATTGTCAAATAATAGATTGCGGTAAAATAATTGGATGTAATTTCAGTGTGGTTCTAAACGAGAGAGAGAGAGATGTATTCCGTGAAGATATATTCGAAAAGTTTTTGCATATCAAAAGCTTTTGCATATCAACAACTCCTTGAATCTCAAAATATGAATAATAAAATCATGGTATCCAACCAATCAATCATAAGATTTTAGATATGACACTTCCAACTAAAAATATCTTAATTCTTTTGCCTTCTGATATTATCATTAATGAACATGCATTAGAAATTTCATCATGGATAATAATTGTTTTGGATCCGTCATCACAAATATCATAAAAAGTTAATGGTACTAGAGAAATTCTGGGATGGTATAATTCTCTTGAATGGGAAAATGTTAAAGATAGTTTGTATTTTCATTAATAACCGCAAATCCGAAAAAATTCTATTCAATTTGAAAACTGAGATTACAAGTTTAATTTTTAGTTTTTCTTATCCTAAACTGTTGAATTTATATCATATCGGCTTCTACCTTATAAGTAATAAAAATATTTTTGGTTATTCGGTTTAATAAAGTATTTTTTTTTATTTTTATTTTTATCATATGCTATATATTTAATACAATTAATACAGTACAATTTATTTAACTATTTTAATGCTTTCAATGTTTACATAATTCCATGCTTTTATAATTTTGACGCCAACATTATTTAATTAATTATAATTGAAAAAAATATGGTTAAAATATGATTAATTAAATTAATTAATAAATTATGTTCCGAATATATTATGTAATAGTATATTATATAATTTATTAATATTTAAGTAACTGATAATATTATAATATTATGAATGGATTATTACAGTATTATAATGTAATCATGTAATCATGTAATTTATGCAATGCTAGATTAACTAAAAAAATTATTTAATGTCTTGTTTAAATTAGGTAAAAATTGTTATCAAAGAAAATAAAAAAGGTATTAAAATAATAAAATTTATTTGTGGTACATACATATACAAACATTCATACACGCATTCATACAAACATACATACGTCTTTTTTTTTTTTTCTAAAAAAAAAAAAATTCTTGAATATTCTTTTAGATGTATATATTTCAGCGTACTGATAGACTTATATAAATGGTATCCAAACATATATTCTTTTTTTTAATTGGTAAATTAAATTTATTATTGAAAATAAAGAAAATCTGTTTTTTTTTATATTTTTTTCTAGAAAGAATAATTAACATACATTCCACAAACGAAATTCACGAAAATTCTTACTCTAATTGGTTTGGTTCAATTTTTAAGTTTATAAGTATAAGTCAAAACTTATTAACTAGTCAAACTTAGTTTAGCTTAATTAGTTAATCGTTGATTGAACTCCGATAAATAAATATGATAATTTAAACGGAATAAATGGTCAAAAAAAATTTCTCCATTCTTTTATTTCTTAAATAATTTTTTTCATTTTTTATTTTTTATTTTTTATTTATATATTCACATTCTTATCATTTCACTTGCTCTAATTAGGCACTATTACCAAATACAATAATTACCATTATATTTTTTCTTTTTTAAAATATAAAATATAATTAATTTTTTTTTTTTTGGCAATTTTATATATATATATATTTCTCAAATATAAAATTCAAAAAATTAGAGCAAAAAAAAAAAAATAAATAATAAAAAATATAGATATATATACAAGAAAAAATGGTTTATCTAAATCAATTCCTTCCAGGAACAAATAATGCGACTCAATTTAATAACGAAAATGAAAACCCTCTCGGTGGAATTATCGTAAAGGGAATTCGATGGTAATTCTTTTTTTTTTTTTTTGATGTGAAGACAAATAAACAAAAAACAGTTCTCGAAAAATTTTTTAAATTTTGTTAAAAGAAAATATTTCTCGAAAAATTAAACCAATATATACATTTAATTTTAATATTTATTTATTTAATTATTTTTATACCAACAATAATATTATATTACAGTACTTTAAAAGTCAAAAAACAACAACCTAAATTTTCGAAAATTGTGAGATCAATTTTAAAAGAAAATACAAAATTAAGATTAGAATTCGAATTTAATCAAGAAATAAAGTCAACGGGAGTAAATGAACTGTAAGTCGAATATTATAAATATTGTAAATATTATAAATTCTTATAGTTATTACTAACGTTGATTTATATTAATTAAATAAATAAATATATTTATTATTAAATATTTATATTATAAAATAATATGAATAATATAAATATAAAGTACACAAAGTTCAAATAAACAAGATGAAAAGTATGGAAGTTGGCAAGAGAATATGGTTTTTATGGTATCCTCATCATCATATCAATCAATGATGAATACCGATTTACTTATTAGATGTTGGGATCCAACGATTAAAGGTAAAATTGGATGTATCGGGGAAGCTAAACAGAATTTGGCATTTTATGAACAATTTAATCAAGAAGAAACTCATTGTGAATTTGATTTGGGATACATTGATTCTATTATTGTTTCATTTAATGTATATTTCTTTTCTAATGTAAGAAAAAAAAAATTATATATTATATTATTTCTCTCTCCATATGTTGTTATTCTCACATCCACTTATTCATTCTCTCTCTCGTTCTCTCTTTCTTACATTATTGATAACAATAATAAATAGGATCCACCCAAATTATTTATGAAACAATTTGATGATCCGAATATTCGTGGTCAAAATATTGGAATAATTTTAATTAAGAAAATACAATTGTTAGTTTTTTAATAATAATAATAATCAATATATAAATATATCTCTATCTAATTAATATATACTATATTAATTGATTAATTTATTTAATTAATTTATTTATTCATTTATTCATAGAAAATGTGATAATCGAACAGTAGGACCCGTTGGTTATTTGGAATTTGGATTAGAAAGAGAAAAATCATTTCATTCGACTAAAAGATATTGGAACATTTTAAGTTCGGAATGGACAAATATTGTTTCTTTAAATTTTATTGCTCGTCATGATGAATTATGTATTAAATTTCATTACGGAACTTCCGCATCATCCGTGGCTACGACAAAATTTCATATTGGACCAGCCGCCGCTACTGAAATAATATGGCCATTATTAGTGGCGGGTGAAAGTGTTGATGGTGAGTCATTGAATTATTACATCTACACTGAATTATTTAGTATTTAATTATAATTAAATTTTATAAAATAATTTTATTCGATTTTCATTTATAGTTGGTGAATATACGTTATTGGAACATGGACTTTGCGTGGGTAATATTAGATTCGAAATCTCATGTCATTGCTTGTTGAATTCGAAAAAATTCTTTTCCATGTGTTCGCAATTTCTCAAAAAGACTTCACTGAATATCGGCAATGACGTTAAAACTAACGTAGCCATCACGAGTAGCAATAGTCCAACTAGTACAATTAGTTTAAATAATCATACGAATATTCCAACTAGTCAAATTAAGATTAATCCAATTATTCAAACTCGCCAAATTATTCAGACTAATCCAATTATTCATACTCGTCCAACTAATCCAATTACTCAAAATAATCCAATTAATCCAATCAGTCCAATTAATCCAATCAGTCCAATTAATCCAATCAGTCCAATCAAACCAATCAGTTCAATCAATCCAATTAGTTCAATCGATCCAACTAGTCAAATCAATCCATCAATTTATACTTTTCAAAATCAAAATGATATTAATCCTTCATTATTAAGGAATAATTCAACTTCGTCTTATGCCGGATCACGAATTTCTCCTCCTCCCCCATTATCACAACGAGATTATGGATTATCTACTCGAGGGGTGGTAGGGGTAGGAGGTGGTGGTGGTGGAGTTGGAGTTGGGGGTGGAGTTGAAGGCGACAGTGGTGGAGGAGGGTATAATAGAGAATATCAAACAGGGGCAGTTGTGAGTCCAGTAATGGACAAAGTTCATCGAACCCCATCTGATTGTTCTTATGAATCAAGATCTGATTCATCATTACGTGAACATTCTTCAGAAGATTTTACTAACAGCCAAAATACTAATCAAGTCAGAACTTCAGAAAATACAAGGTGTAATGGAAATGAAATTACTCAAGGTAATTACGAAATTCGAACCTCGTTGCCAAAGCATAGATACTCAGTATCGTCTGCTTTTTTGGCTAATAAAAATAGTTATATTAATCTCGATAATCGAGGTAACTATAATTAAAAAATCATAATTAAAATTGTGATTTAATTAGGATTAATTATTATATTTTTATTTTTTATTTTTTATTTATTTTTTATTTTTATTTTTTTTATATATATTTTTATATAGAACGATATCCCCAACCACCAAGTCAACCGTCATCAATAAATCAACTACCGAGTCGATCGAATTCCAATAGATCAAATCAAACGATTTCTTCACAAAATTCAAGATCAAATATATTATCATCATTATCAAAGAAAAAAAATTCATATTTTACACCAAAAACGATATGCGGTGATAGATACATGATCACCGCTCCCGTTGTGAATAATATTTATTACTTTAAATCTTTAACTCGAACTGCTTCAGATAAATCAACTTCATCTCGATCAAGTTGCAAGGAACCAACATCATCATCATCATCAACAACAATTAATCATTCTAATTTTAATCATAATAAAAATATTTGCAAATATTTTAAAGGTCATTTAAAGAAAATTCCCGAAAAATTAATAATTTGTAAATTACACAATAATCATTCAAATTTCAATAATGAAGTTTTATTTCTTAGAAAATTCATAAAATCTCAATTGACGATAAAATTATTTGATATAGAAATGTACTTTGATGGAAATGAAATTTTTGATAATATCAATACTGAAATTGGTAGCGTTGCTGAAAGTAATGAAGAATTTATTGATGATAATGGAGGACCTGAAAGTAACGAAAGTAGGGAAAATGATCTTGAAGAATTAAAACTATTACAGCAACAACAACAACAATTAAAAGATTTAAAAGAATCAAAATTATCGTCTTTAATAATAACTGAATATTATGGAGAGAATTTGGATACGAATCTTCATAAATTTAATAGTGAAATGGAAATATTCTTTTTATTCCGAAATATTTGTGAAAAAGTGAAATCTTTGCATGATCATAAAGTTGTGGTTTGTATTCAATTCATTTGATTCTATTTTTATTCTTTCTTTCTCATCATACTAATTTATTTATATAATCATCTCTATTATATTTGTTTATATTTAATTCATGATTATAGCATTTATCTTTAAATCCATCAAATATAATTTGTAAAGAAACAAATCTTTACAAACTTAGAATATGTGATTTTGAAAATTCACGAAATATTGGTGATTTCGTGTATGGCGCATTTCGCAACACTTCGACATATTTCTCTAATATTACCACCAATTCCTCTTCCCCGATCACAATTCAATCCCTAAATCCAATCAAAACTAATTATCCTAGTGATGATACAAGTTTAGTACACGACTTTACTGATAATAATAATATTCAAGTAAAAGTTCAAGTTGTCACTTCAACAACTGTCACTTCTGATAATAATGATAATGATAGTCAACATGATGACCTTACATATCAACCAAATAATATTCACAATGCAACTAGCACCACAACTATAATTTCTTCTCCTCCTCCTCCTCCTCTTCCTCTTCGTATTAATACTAATCATAATCAACAACAATCACAGCTACAACTACAACAAACTTCCCAAAATTTACAAAAAAATATTCCCCAATTTTCGATTGGATTTTCAGCTCCCGAAATTTTGTTACCTCAAAAATTATTATTCAATCCGAAACCAATCTCTTCAAAATTAATTACATTCCTTGAAAACATTAAAGCGAAAAAATCCATCGACGTATTTTCATTGGGTTCCATACTTTATTATTTATGTACCAAGAAATTATTATATGATAGTATTGAAGAATTGGAAAAATTGGTGAGAGAGAAGAAAAGTAAAAGAAAAATGAGTACTAGCATTGGTAATAATAATTATGATAACAACAACAACAACAACAACAACAATAATAATAATAATAATAATAATAATAATAATAATAATCAAAATTATAAAGATTATGAAATTAATAGTTTATTTAAAGGTCTTGATAATGTGACATTAAATGAAGATATTAAGGAAGTCATTTGTATGTGTTTAAAAATAGATGATGACGAAAGATGGAGTGTAGATGATATTTTGGCTAGTAAATTTATGAATTGGAATTTATAAATCTTTATTATTATTATTATTATTATTATTATCAATTATTATTATTTGTTGAAAATTTATTATCTTTATTATTATGAATTTTCTTTGAATGATATGTAAATAGTTTTAATTATTATTATTTCTCCATATTTCTTTACCAATAACATTCATTTTTATTATCATTCATTTATTATACTGCATTTATTTTTATTTTTTATTTTTATTTTTTTTTTTTTAATTATTTTAATCTTAATTATTCTTCGCATATTTCATCATACATTCGAATGTATCTTATTTCAATTAAATAAAAAACAAAATTTACAATTATTCATCGAATTATTAAAATCATTTTAATTTTATTTCTCACAAAAAGAATTCATTTTTGCTAAAATTTAGAAAACTCAACTAAAAATAAAGATATATCAGCAATAAAAAAATGTTAAAAAAATGGGATTCAGAAGATGAAACAAGCATTAAACGTAAAGCACAAATCCCCTAAATGTGTGGCATGTGCAATAATGTCAAGAGAGAGAGAGAGAAAACGGACTGAATTACGTGCAAAGCTTTGATGTACTTGAGATTAATACATTTGAGATTACATTGGAAAGGCAAAGAAATTTGAGTATTTCTAATTGAAAGTTTTGTATTTAAGATTTTTCGAGCTGGATACAATTGAAGAGATTTGTTTGTTAAGATGTATAGAAAAAAGTTTAGATTCAAGAGAAAATATTTTCTACTACATCTTCATCGGAAAAACTGAAATATCTAATGTGAGGGAGAAATTATTTCAAAGTTTCTTTTAAGATTATGAAATTGTGACTTGACCATTTATTCAATATATGTATTCAAATTTACCTTTCTTCTAATTGCATTTCATGTTCAATTCAAGTTCACTCGAAGGTCAAAAATGCAGAATTTTCCAATTTTTCCATCTTAAACATATGTATCTAAATATACAAATTTAAATAATAATTTTTAAACTTACTCTTAGTTAATAATGACATCAAATACTTTAGTTTCACATCAAATTTCTTTTTAGCGGGATTGCAAAATAATCGAATGAACTTCATAAATATTGACATCTTCAATGACTTCAATTGAGACACCGCAATTAACACCGCTTTCAAGAAGTTGAGTAAAGTTGTCAAAATTCAATCATTATACAAATAAAAAGAATGAAATATATTCTTCCTGTTAGAAAGAATTCTATGTTTTTAAATAAATTTTTGTGTAATTGTCAGTTTTATTTGTAAATAAAATTAAATTTTATATAATTAAAATAGAAAGTCAGTTTATTGTTATGTTATTCGATTTATGTGCAAATTTATATTTATCTAAATGAAATTTTATAATATAAATTTCAAAAATAATAATTATCGAATATATTATTAAATTTATTAAATCTAATAAATAACGAATAATAATTAATAACAAAAATAATACAAATCAAAAAAATAAAATGAATATTATGTTATTTATTTGGTGAGATTACGAAAACTTCATATTCTTCAACTGAAAATGAAGGATTATTGAATATTGGCGTAGGAAATGCTTTACTGGACTTGCAATAACATCTTTTCTCAGTTTTCAAATTGCCATTTAAACATAAAGCATTACCAAAACCCAACTGCAAATTCCGTGGATAATTATAAAAGGCAAAATAACCCTCCAATGCCCTACTTAAAATTGAATTTTTCATATTTGCAGTCTTTAATGAAAATATTAAACTATCATCGGAATGTATCCATCCATTTTTATCTTTATCCCACTCACGAGGATTATACCCTCCAAGAATTTCTCCAGTATCTTTAACTTTCAAAATTATAATTGTTTTAGATAACTTATCACAAATATTATAAATAGTTTTAACGTCAAACCCAAAACTAGATCCTCTAACAAGCAATTTAAATTCATATGGGTTATTTTCAATATATGGGATTTCTTTTCTATCAATCCATGATGAAATTTCAAGTGCATGTTCATTAGTGATAATATTAGATGACAAAAGAATTGGAGTAATTCTGGTTTGAAGTGTTGTATTTAAAATCTTTCGAGGTGGTAATACGATCGAAGAAATTGACTTGTTCGGTGTAATAAATTTTATAGTGATATCCGTAAAAAGCTGATGTTCAAGAAGTTGTTGATATGGATAAATCTTTTCTATCACATCTTCATTGGAAAAACTAAAATATCTAATGTATGGGAGGCATCCTTTCAAAGTTTCCTTTAAAGATAAGAAATCATCACTTGTCCATTTATCGAGATTAGTAGGTAAAGTGGGATTTTTTGCTTTTCCCCATTCAATTACATATTCCCAAATTTTTCCTTCTTCTAATTGTAAGTCATCCTGTTTAAGAATAGTAATTAATGCATCTTCAGGAAGAAAATGAAAGTTTTCGGACTCAAAAATAGTATTAGGATACTTGACAATAATATTGTTACAAAAGTTTCGAATAATTTTAAAGTTTTCGACTTGATAACTTGTTCGATAAATTTGAGCAAAGTTCAATCTTAGCCATGAAGCATTATTGTTAACAAAGTGAGTTTGGAGATATTCAATTAATTCATCCAATTCAAGTTCATTAGAAGCAATTAAAAGGTCAAAAATGATTGAATTTTCCAATTTTTCCAATGAAATTTTTCCACTGTAAATATATCTAAATAATATTTGAAATTTATTATTTATTTATTATAAAATAATAATTAAAATAATTTTAAATAAATTTACTATTATTATTTTCTAAAAATAATTTTAACTTACTTGATAACAACATTAAATACTTTAACTGAAATATTCGGCAACTTTAATACTTTGAAATGATCTTCATTGAAAATAATTTCGTCGAATTTCTTTTTAAAGTAAGGACTACGAGATTGCAAAATAATTGAATGAGCATTATAAGTATTGACGTGAGAGTCTTCTTCATCAACTTCAATTGAGACATCATTATTAACACCACTTTCAAGAAGATGAATAAGGTCGTTTGCTAGACGGTTATAAAATTGAGAAGCCATTTTTTTTTTCACAAACAAAAATACGTACAAAATACGTAAAATGCAGTATTAAATTATCCAATCATTTATCGAGAATACAAATTTAAACTTTGAACAAGATCATTTTGGTTAAATATGGTTAGTGCCTATCATGAATGAAAATAGTGATATGCACTTATGCACTTTTGCACTCTAGTTTGCAATAACTCGAACTGCATCATTCTAATAATAACAATGGTAAATATTTTAAAGTTCATTTAAAGATAATTCACGAAAAATTAATGATTTACAAATTGCACAATTATCACTCAAATTTCGATAATGAAATTTTTTTCATAGAAATTCATGAAATATCAGTTTGCTTTAAAATTGTTTGATATAGAAATTTAAGTTGATAAAAATGAAATTTTTGATAATACCACTATTGAAATTGACAGCGTTGTTGAAATTAATGAAGAATTATTTATGATAATAGAGAAAGGAAAGTGGAAAATTAAACTTCTACAGCAACAAAAAATATTTATTTGATCAAAATTATCATCTTTAAATAATAACTGAATATTATGGAACGAATTTAGATATAAATCTTCATAACTTAGTAGTGAAAGAGAATATTCTTTTTATTCCATAATATTTGTAAAAAGTAAAAATCTTTGCATGATCTTAAAGTTGCGGTTTGTATTCTCGTTTTTTTTTGTTTTTAATTCATCTGATTCTATTTTTGTTCTTTCTCATCATACTAATTGTTTATATCATCATCTACATTATATTTATTTATATTTAATTCATGATTATAGAATTTATCTTTAAATCCATCAAATATAATTCGTAAAGAAACAAATCTCTATAAACTTAGAATATATGATTTCGAAAATGCACGAAGTATTGGTCATATTTCTCTAATTTTACTACCAATTCCTTCCCCAATCACAATCCAATACCTAAACCCAATCAAAATTTTTTATCCTAGTGACGATACAAGTTCAGCACACTACTTTACTGATTATAATATCCAAGTAAAGTTGTCAGTTCAACAAATGTCACTTCATAGCATTAATCAACATGATGAACTTACATATCAACCAATTAATATTCATGATGCAACTAGTACCACAACTATAATTTCTTCTTCTCTACCTCTTCTTCATATTAATACTAATCAACATCAACTACAACTATAACAAACTTTCCAAAATTTACAAAAAAAATATTCCTCAATTTTCGATTAGATTTTCAGCTCGTGAAATTTTGTTACCTCAAAAATTATTACTCAATCCGAAACCAATCTCTTCAAAATCAATTACATTCCTTGAAAATATTAAAGCGAAAAAATCCATCGACGTATTTTCATTAGGTTCCATACTTTATTATTTATGTACCAAGAAATTATTATATGATAATATTGAAGAATTGGAAAAATTGGTGAGAGAGAAGAAAAGTAAAAGAAAATAAGTAATAGCATTTGGAAATAATAATTATGATGATGATAATAATAATAATAATAATAATAATAATAATAATAATAATAATAATAATAACAATAATAATAATAATCAAGATTATAAAGATTATGAAATTAATAGTTTATTTAAAGGTCTTGATAATGTGACACTAAATGAAGATATTAAGGAAGTTATTTAAAAATAGATGATGGAGTGTAGATATATTTTGACTAGTAAATTTTTGAATTGGAATTTATAAATCTTTATTATTATTATTATCATCAATATTATTATTTGTTAAAAATTTATTATTATTATTATGAATTTTCTTTGAATCATAGGTAAATAGTTTTAATGATTATTATTTCTTCATTTATTTGATCATTTCTTTATCAATGCCATTCATTTTTATTATCATTCATTTATTATACTGCATTTATTTTTATTTTTTATTTTTTTTTTTTTTTAAATTATTTTAATCTTATTTTTTTTATTCTTCTTATATTTCATCATACATCCGAATGTATCTTATTTCAATTAAATAAAAAACAAAATTTACAATATTCAGTAAATACATCAAATTATGAAAACCATTTCATTCATGCATTAAACGTAAAGCACAAATCCCCTGGATGTGTGGCATGTGTAATAATTTCAAAGGAGAGAGAAAAAACGACGGCAGAATTACGTGCAAAGCTTGATGTACTTGAGAATAATGCATTTAACTTTCTTGTGTACCTTAGAAAGACAAAGAAATTGGGGTATTTTTTTGAGCTGGATACAATTGAAGAGATTTGTTTGTTAAGATTTATAAAAAAAAAGTTTAGATTCAAGGGAAAATATTTTTTGCTACGTCTTCATCGAAAAACTGAAATATCAATGTGTGGGAGGAATTCTTTCAAAGTTTCCTTTAAGTCATGAAATTGTGACTTGACCATTTATTGGATTTTTGCTTTTTCCATTCGATATATATTCAAATTTACCTTCTTCTAATGTTTAAGAATAGAAATTGGCGAATTTATAGGGAGAGAATAAAAATTTCAAATTCAAAAATAACATTTGGATGTTTAATAATATCATTGAAGTCGAACAATTTTAAAGGTTTTGACTTGATAGCTTCAAAAATGCCGAATTTTTTAATTTTCCATCATTAAAATTATAAAAAAAAATAATATTTAAACTTACACTCAATAATGAAATCAAATTTCTTTTTTAAAGTAAACACTACGGGGTTTGCAAAATAATCGAATGAACTTTATAAATATTGATATCTTCTTCAATGACTTCAATTGAGACATCACCATTAACACTGCTTTCAAGAAGCCGAGTAAAGTTGTCGTTTGATCGTAGTCATTTTTTACACAAAATTCAATCATTATACAAAGTTTTCCTGTATGTGTATTTTAATAAATAAAAAGAATAAAATATACTTATACTATTCTTCCTGTTAAAAATGATAGGAAAGAAGGCTGCCCTAATCTATGTTTTTAAATAAATTATAGAGTAATTGTCAGTTTTATTGTAAATAAGTTAAATTTTATATAATTAAAATAGAATGTTAGTTGCTCTAAAAAAAAGTATTTAATTTTAAATTGTAAGTAAATTACTTTTATTTAAAGTTTTTATTTATTGTTATGTTATTTTATTTATTTGATATTTTAATTATTGATATTTTAATTATTATTGTTTTATTTATTGTTATTTTATTTATTATAAATTTCAAAATAATAATTATCGAATATAACATATAAATTTATTATTCGTTATTCATTAGATTTAATAAATAAATTTAAACAATGAATTGTTAAAAGAGAAAATAAGAAAAAAGATAGGAAAAACTAGGGAAGACTATAATATAGAAATTACAATTCCAATATGGACAGAAACATCAGATGAGAATAAAAATTGGTTAAAAGAGGTTAAAAAGATGCATCATACTTTGCACAAGATATTTGATGCAGAAATAAAAGAAGCAAATTATAAGAAAATTAAAGAACAAATTATTAAAAGAAATAAAAACTTTTTGGATAACAAAAAAATAGTTATTCAAAGTTTACTAAATAAAGAAAGACCAAGAATAGTAACAGATAGTTTAACCAGAATAACCAACAAACAAATTGAAGTAATAACAGATCCAGAAGAAATAAAACAAGAAATCAAAAATGTATTTAGTCATTGGATCACACCAAAAAACATAGAAGATCTGAATCAATACCAAGAATGGAAACAGACCTACAATCAAAATAATGAAATACGAGAGGAATGGTATTTACCACTTACAAAAAATTTTACAGCAGAAGAAATAGAAGGAATTATTAGAAATTTACCAAATA